>CAUYRT010104846.1:0-21172 GCA_963574885.1 Lepilemur ruficaudatus | reverse complement strand
GGATTGCTCAAGGTCAGGAGTTCGAGACCAGCCTGGGCAAGAGCGAGACCCCGTTTCTACTAAAAATAGAAAGAAATTAATTGGCCAACTAAAAATATATATAGAAAAAGATTAGCCGGGCGTGGTGGTGCATGCCTGTAGCCCCAGCTACTCGGGAGGCTGAGGCAGGAGGATTGCTTGAGCCCAGGAGTTTGAGGTTGCTGTGAGCTAGGCTGATGCCATGGCACTCTGCCCCGAGCAACAGAGTGAGACTCTGTCTCAAAAAAAAAAAAAAAAAAAAGACAGACCAATGCCCAAGAAACATATGAAAAAATGCTCAACATCTCTAATCATCAGGGAAATGCAAAATCAAAACCACAATGAGGTATCACTTATCTCCAGTGAGAATGTTCTTTATCAAAAATCCCAAAAGAATACATGTCAGTGTGTATGCAGAGAGATAGGAACACTCATACACTGCTGGTGGGACTGCAAACTAGTTCAACCTCTGTGGAAAGCAATATGGAGAAACCCCAAAGAGCTAAAAGTAGAACTACCATTTGATCCAGCAATCCCATTACTGGGTATCTACCCAAAGGAAAAAAAGACATCTGCACTAGAATATTTATAGCAACACAATTCACAATTGCAAAGACGTGGAAACAACCCAAGTGCCCATCAATACATGAATGGATTAATAAAATGTGGTATATGTATACCATGGAGTTCCCAGCCACAAAAAAACAGTGGTGATCTAGCACCTCTTGTATTATCCTGGATAGAGCTGGAGCCTATTCTAAGCGACGTATCACAAGAATGGAAAAACAAGCACCACATGTACTCTCCAGCAAATTGGTTTCACTGATCAACACTTAAGTGTACATTTAGTAGTAACATTCATCGGGTGTTGGGCAGGTGGGAGGGGATGGGTATATTCACGCCTAATAGGTGCGGTGTGCACCCTCTGGGGGATGGACATGCTTGAAGCTCTGACTCGGGTGGGACAAAGGCAATATGTGCAATCTAAACATTTGTACCCCCGTAATATACTGAAATAAAAAAATTAAAAAATAATGTGAAAAGAAGAAGAAGAAGAAAGAGGCACAATGCCTAGTATTGTATATCCCTTGTTACTTGGGGGAGGGGCAACTTTTACCAACACTACAACACAGCCGGGGCTGCCATCATGAACCACACGACAGGGCTGGGTGTGCACACCAGCACGCTGTCATCGAGGGAGGTGGGCTGTGCACGGTCAGCTCAAGTGGGTGCTGGAGGCCCAAGAAAGGGGACAGTGAACAAGCATGAACAGGTAGCTACTGCCACGATGCCTACCCCCTCTGAGCCTACACCAGTGGCTTTATGAGGAGCTGGCTGAGAAAGAACAGATGCAGCCCTGGTCCCAGAGGGTTCTGCAGAACATGCTGGCACCACCCAGAAGTGGATAGCCAAAGCACGACAGCCCCACACCGGCAGGGGGAGGCGCAGCCTGCAGGGTAGAGATGAAGGCAAACCTGTCAGGGGCAGGACAGCCAGCAGTGGTCCTGGTGGTTCATTTTGCCTGGAAGAGGCACAGATCTACACAGACTCATGGGCAGTGGCCAGCTGTCTGGCTGACAGCCAGGCGCCTGGGAGGAACCTGACTGAGAAATCGGTCACAGGGTCTCGGCAAAGGTATGTAGACAGACCTCTCTGGGCACACACAGAGTAAGGAGTCTATGTCCCATGTGAATCCTGACCACAGGATTCCGCAGAGGAGGACCTTGATAACCAGGTGGACAAAACGACCCATTTGTGGACATCAGCCAGCCTCTTTCCCCAGCACTCCTTGTCTTTAGTGGTGGGGATGGAGGTTGCGCATGACCTGCAACCTGGACTTCCACTCTACAGGGCCATCTAGCTGCAGCCCAGCCGCCCACAGACCAGACCGACCTAGCTCCTTCCCCCATCATGGATGGGGCAGTGCCATATTCCTATGAGGACAGGTGTGCTCTGGCTGAAGATGTGCCCTCCCTGCCTGCGGGGCATCTGCCAAAACTACCGTCCATGGACTCACAGAATGCCTTGTCCATCCTCACCACATCCCACAAGCACCACTGTTGTCTGGGGAGCGGCGATGGGCCCATGCTTGTGGAACTCGCTGGGCTCACCACCCTCCCAACAGAACGGTGCAACAGCTTTCTGGAGACGCGGCGTTGACACTAGCTGAGCGGCAGCACCACGGCTGGGGCAATGCCCTCCACAAAGGCACACACTCAGAAGCAGCGTGAGATCTCGGGCTTCCCCCCAAGGCGGGGCTCACAGTGCAGGTGCAAAGGAGTGGGGACGGCCGTGCCACAAGTGAAATTTTTGCTTCCCTTCCCTGCAATTTTGGACTCCGCTCGTCTATCAGTCTTAGATTCCGGGCAACCAACTCATCCTGCTTTGCTTGGGACTTTCCCAGCTTTAAAACCAAAAGTCTCACGTCCAAGGAACCCCTTGGCCCTGGACAAACTGTAGAATGTCCCACCCAGGGCACATGCTATACTGGAAGCTGAGACTGCCACCTGGCCACCTGCTTGCTCACACCAGGGGACCAACAAAGGTCCCTGTGCTGGCTGGGGTGCATGGTCCTACCCAGGGGAGCTTGGGGTTTTATACAGCATGGGGATAAGGAGGGGAGGTTTGGGAGGCAGGAGATCCCCCAGGAAGTTCCTTGTTCCGAGTTCTACAGAAAATGCCAATAGGAGACCAGAACCACCCCTACAGGCAAAGCTGCTGACGGCACAGACCTTGCAGGAATGGGTTGGGTCACCCCACCAGCCAAAGAGCCACGACCTGCTGAAGATAAAGGGAACACAAATGAAAGGCAGTTACAAAGACGGCACCAGCTGTGACCACAGGACTGTAGTGATGCTGAGTACTTCTCATCCTCACGAGTTGTTTGCACTTATACCAACGTATGTGTTTTCTTCCTTTTTCCCTCTCCCATTCCCCTAACATAAAATGTGTTAATAATGGCTGACCTACATTTCAATGTTTGTGTCCTATAACTCTGTCTTTGGGAGTGTCTAAGTGTTAGACGCTCAGAGACAGACACTCGACTAGAAGAATGAGGATCACCCAAATTTGGATGAAACGATGTGAAACTCGTTCAGTTTCTTCAGGAGAGACAGCCTAGTTTTGGTTGGGATAGTTGCATCATTTTAAGCAGAAGCATGATTTTGCTTTTATTTGTAAGCTAAATATGGTTTTCACAAGAAGTGTGCATGCTGAGTTGTCAAGAGGGGGGCACTGCTGGGTTGTTCTAATGTCAACTTTGTTAAGCTGGTGACCCCGCTCCCAGAACCTCTTTCTCTCTGTGGCTGGGGTTAGACATTACTCTCTAAAGGGCTACTGTGGTGGGTAGGTGTGAAAGGCTAGATGTGGTGGCAGATGGGACAGAAGTGTCTGGCAGATCTCAGCTTGTCCCTCAGTTGCTCTGTCTGCCTTCTTCCCTCTCCTCCACCTGCTGGCTTCCAGATCAACAGAGGACATCGCCTAGCTGTGGACCCACAAAGGCAATTGCGTCCCAAATGCGTCTCTCCTGATGCTTCCCAAAGCTTGCTTTCTAAAGATCCTGTTTATGTGTCAAACAGACATCACCTCCCCAGAGAGCTACCACTCTAGCTGAAGCCTTCCTAAAATCACTCTATCCCATCACTCCATTTTATTTTCTTCATAGCACTTACCACCAGCCACAATTATTACATGTTCTCTTTTTTGTTGTTGAGACAGAGTCTCGCTCTGCTGCCCAGGCTAGAGTGCCGTGGCGTCAGCCTAGCTCACAGCAACCTCAAACTCCTGAGCTCAAACAATCCTCCTGCCTCTGCCTCCCAGAGTGCTAGGATTACAGGCATGAGCCACCACTCCCGGTCTGTGTTCTCTTGTTTGTCTCTGCCTAGTGAAACATAACTCCATGAAAGGAGGAATCTTCTGTCTTGTTTATTACTGCGCTCATAAGTCTGGGGCTCACCAGGATACAGGCAGTGTCTACTGGTTGGATGAACGTGCATATGGGGTACCAGGCAGTGAAAAGTGGTGGGGGGGGCATCAGAGCACATGCAGCAACAAAGATACATGTAAAAATACAGGATTCAGCGGAAATACAAGAAATAGAATGAGCTACATAAAACAGTACTATAATGTTTAAAACACAACTTGATATACATTTTGATTAATACGCAGGTAACAAATGTGGAAAGTGGATTGGAGGAGGGAGGAAATGAGAACAGGAGTTGATGGGGTGGAAGGTTTGAAAAGATTCGGGTATTGTTTGCAGGACAGATATAAACAGTAGAGTGTGACCAACTTGATTCTATGCTTGAGGTTAAAATGAAAGAGGGGACAGAGAGCCGGTATTACAAACCTGGGTGCCTGTGACAGTGTGTGGCAGACCTGAGTGGGGTGGCTCCAGGTGCTTTGCCCTGTTTGCTGGACCTGGAGGCCAACCCACTGGAGCGGCCGGGCAGGTGCCCTGGTTAACCGTCCATGCTGAGCCCAGCCACTCCCAATGAGGGTGCACCCACGCCAGGGTGCAAGTCCCCAGATGGCTCCAGCCAAGCCACCAGAGTCACTCCAGGCCATCCATGTCTTCCCACCTTCGGCCCGACAACAGCTGCTGTTTCCCACCCCGAGGCTGGGGCGCTTCGTTGCACAGCAGCAGGCGGCTGAGCAGGAGGAAGGAGAAGAGGCGCGCGGGCAGCTGGTCGGGGAGCGGCGGCGCGGTCCAGGCCAGGCGGACGCACACGTCGATACGCAGCCCCGCCGCCGCGGCCGAGCGCCCGGCTCCTCTCTCCGCAACCTCAGGGCGCCCTCCCGAGGCCCGAACTCTGACCTCGCCGCCCGCAGACCTAGCCCTCCAGGCCAAGGCGACTCCTCGCAGCCTCAGGGTGAAGCCTGGCCTCGCCAGAGCAACCCGTGCCCGCATCATGTCCCTCGCCCAGCCCCAGGTGTCCCCGTCGTCGCTTCACTCCGCTTTCCTCCATTTTGTCCGACCCTCCCCCGGTCACGCCGTTTCCAAGGGCCCCCTGAGACCCCAGGAGCGGCTGGCCGCGCGCCCCGCACGCCCTCCGCCTTCTCAGCGCCCCGAGCGTCCCCAGCCCCCGCTGCGCAGCCCCTGTCCCCGCGTCGCCGTCCTCGGCGCCCCCGCGCACCGGCCGCGCGGCCCAGGTGGATGCGCGCGTCCGCGGAGCTGGAGCCGGGCGCGGGAGGCGGCACACCCTGGCACGCCGCCCCGCCCCGCGCAGCGGATTGGCTCCCCGCGGGCTGGCCCGGCCCGATTGGCGCGGCCGCGCGGCCGCCGGTCCGTTTCGCGGCGGCAGCACCGCGGCGCGGGTGCCGCTCGGTCCCGCCGCGGCCCGGAGAAGCGCGGAGCCGCGAGCGGCCGGGCCGGGCGGGCGGGGGCCCCGCGAGCAGCCGCTCCCGCCGCCCACCCCGGGCCCGCGCCCAGGGCGGCGGACAAAGGGCCATGCGGGGCCGCGGGCGCTGAGCGCGGCGGGGGCCGGGGATGCGGCGCCGCTGAGCGCGGCGGGGGCGGGGCGGCCGCGATGCCGTGGTTCCCGGTGAAGAAGGTCCGCAAGCAGATGAAGCTGCTGCTGCTGCTGCTGCTGCTCACCTGCGCCGCGTGGCTCACGTACGTGCACCTGAGCCTGGCGCGCCAGGGCCGCGCGCTGCGCCAGCGGCCGGGCTACGGGCGAGGTAGGGGAGGACGCGCGCCTGGGGGCGGGGGGCAGCGAGGGCCAGACCCGCTCTGCGATATTGGGGGAGGGGGCGCTGCTCGCCCGGACGCCCGATGACGTCAGCAGTGACGTGCACGACCCTCCTGGGGAGCGTCCCCGACTTGTGAGGTCTCGGACCTGGCCTGGATCCCGTAGTGATGGAGCTAATGGTGGGCCGTTGGGGAGACTTCGCTCCCAGCCTCTTGCTGGGGTTTCCTGGAGGTTCAGACAAAGCCTCGCCGCCGCCACTTGCCTGCCTAGCAAGGCCTCAGTTTCCCCATCTGCTGGCAGGGAGCGGGGAGGGCGGTTGCCCAGAAATCCAGCCTCTGACCAGGGCCGGGTTGGCTGAGTGACCAGTGCAGTCAGGACGCCTTCTGGAGGGGATTGCCCATGTAAACCAGCGATCAGGGTCTGAGGCGCCTGTGTGCTGTGGGGCGAGGCATGGCCCGTGTGCCCCGCCTGGGGAGCCCGAACTGCCCGAAGTAAACTTTCCCAGGGTCCTTGTGCCACGTCCACAGGGGGCAATGAACCTGCAAAGCAGATCAACTCTGCTGAGCCGGGGGAGAGCCCCTTGGAGATGGTGACCTTTGACAAACACTTTGGGGAAAGGGCACTCCAGACAGAGGAAGGCACTGTCTTCCCACGGTGATAGTGGGAAGAGGGGAGGGCAGAGAGCCCCTGAACCTGGGGTGCAAAGGAGGGCAGAGTGCCCCTGAACCTGGGGTACAAAGGAAGGGAGGTGAACAGCTCAAGACAGGAGCAGAAGCCCCACCTTGGGCAGGAAAGATCCTGGCTGGGTTGCCTCTGACCCTGTCCAGGAAGCTGGGTGTCCTGAGGATGGGGCCTGGGGTGGGGCTATCTCCTCCTGCCCACTAGGAACAATGACATGACTCAGGACCCTGGGCCGCTCCACCTGAGGGGCCCAAAGCTCCCTGCTCAGCTGTAGCCCTGCCTCCCACCTGCCAAAGCCCCCTGTCTCCTCCTCTTTGTGCGCCTGGACATCTGGCTCTGCAAAGTCTTCACCAGACCCCAGGCCAATGGTCTGGGGCTTGTCTTGACCCCCATAGGGTCTCTGGGTTACCCCAACCTATGCACCTCACAGCTGCCACACCCTCAAGAGACCCCCAGCACTGCTCAATCCCTAAAAGAAGTCCTCCCCGACAACAGCTGTCAGCAGATAGGGCAGGACCCAGAGCTGACCCCATGACACGTAACAGAACCAGCCCCTCCTTGGGCACCTCTGTGGCTTTCTGAAGCCCCAGTCCTCCCCCAGTCTGGTTTCCTGACCAGTTGGAAGGGCTGGAGGAAGAGGAACCCCTCTTCAGAGGAGCTCTCTGCTACAAGTGGGCGGAGCTGGAAGAGCAGGACTGTGGCTTTTCCTGGGACCTGTCCCCCAGGGGACAGTCTCTTTCCAGGGCCACCTTGGCCCAGGTCCTCTGGCAGACAAAACCTGGTGCCAGCTCCCCTCTGCCCAAGGTGGTGCCAGGATTCCTTTGTCCCTGGCTTCAAAGACAGCAGGCGGCACTGATGCCATGGGCCAGAGCGGGCTAAGCCTGCGGGGGATGGTGCTGGCTTTCCCGACTGCACTCCAGCACCTGGGAAAGTGCTGAGGGCAGGAGCAGTCCTGGGGGCTTCTTGGAGGCAGAGCCACTCAACAAGGAGGCTGAATGGGTATTCACGTGCACTCCTATACATGTCTATAGCACATGTGTACACACAGCTCTGCTCCCTCACACCAGCTGGGGGGTTGGGAAAGGCCCGGGAGGGCTCAGCCCTGGCTGCCCTACCGGAGGTGGGGTGTAGAAGGGTGGGCGCGAGGAAGTAGACGCCACAGCCTTCCTGCCCTGCTCTGGCCGTGTGGGATGGGGGTTTCTGCCGCCGACTGACCCCAGCAGCAGGTGCCGCAGCCTTGGAGAGAGCCTGCGCCCAGACATGCCTCACATGCCACCTGCAGACGGCGAGAAGCTGACCAGTGTGACCGACGGCCAGGGTGTCCGGGCCGCGACGTCCACACAGAGGGCAGAGGACTCCAGCGAGAGTCTCGAGGAGGAGCAGGTGGTGAGCCAGGTGCAGGAAGAACACGTGTGTGCACAAGCACACGAGACCCCGCAGCCACCTGTGGCCTTGGGAACCCATCTGTGGGTGTGTGGAAGCGGCACGTGGTGCAGTGCGGTGCGGCTTGTCCGTGAGCCCCAGCGCCAGGCGCAGACGGATGTGCCGGCCTGGAGCTCCAGGTCTGGGTGCATGAACGTGCTGGCGTGTTGACGCATGGGGTGGCCGAGTGTCTGCTTGGGCAGGTACACTGTGAGCTTGAGTGTATCGGGGGTGGCGTGCTGGGTGTCAAAAAGAGGTCTTTGTGCAGTTGCCTCCTGGTGTGTGTGTGCTTGGGTGACTCTTCCCCACCCCTCCAGCCCCAACCCTGCTGCCCTTTCTCTCCTGCAGCCCGAAGGCCGGGACCCCAGCGTGCTGTTTCTCGGGGGGGCTGGAAGGCCGCCCCCACTGAACCTCACCCGTCAGACACCCCCATGGCGGGAGGAGGTGAGCTCTGCTGGGTCTGTGGAGAACTGGGAGGTGTGGCAGGGGCAGGGGTGGGCTGTGCAGAAGGTAAGGCCCTCCCCACCCCCCAGTACAAAGGGCAGGTGAACCTACACGTGTTCGAGGACTGGTGTGGGGGCGCCGTGGGCCACCTGAGAAGGAACCTGCACTTCCCGCTGTTCCCTCATGTGAGTGCCGGCAAGGGGGGGTGTGGGGCGGGCAGGAGCCTGCAGTCGTGTTTGACGCTGTCCTCGTCCCCCCAGATTCGCACCACCGTGAAGAAGCTGGCGGTGTCCCCCAAGTGGAAGAACTATGGGCTCCGGATTTTTGGCTTCCTCCACCCAGCAAGAGATGGTGCGGAGGTGGAGGTGCCGTGGGGGCGGGGTGTTCTGAAGAGCCCCACCCCCCTGAGCCCTGTCTCATGGACTAGGCGATGTCCAGTTCTCTGTGGCTTCAGATGACAACTCTGAGTTCTGGCTGAGCCCGGACGAGAGCCCAGTGGCCGCCCAGCTTGTGGCCTTTGTGGGCAAGGTACCCCCGCCCCTGCTCCCCGCCCTCTGGCCCCAGTCCCATCAGTCTTTACCTGGCTTACTGCAGCTTGGTCACTTGTCCCCTCCAGCCTTTTGGGAATGGGGACCCGGTGGGTCTGGTGCCCCCAAGGAAAGGGTGGACCACCCTTGCCGTATCACCCCCCCCAGACTGGCTCTGAGTGGACAGCACCTGGAGAATTCACCAAGTTCAGCTCCCAGGTGTCCAAGCCCAGGCGGTGAGTGACTCTGGGTGTGCATGTGCGTGCAGTCACTTGTACATGCACATGTGTGTTTGTGCATGCGGGTGGGAGAGGGCGGCTGCGTGATATCTGCTCACCCCGTGCACACTGGCACACACACTGCACAAATGCCACTGTCCCCCTGAGGAACCAGCCCTGCAGGGTGAGGGGGCCACCCACCCCCTTCTCTGGGCTCTCCACCTGTTGGGAGCTCCTGGGCCTGGTGGGGACACGACCCCTGCTCCTCATGTCCCCAGGCTCATGGCCTCCCGGAGGTACTACTTCGAGGTGCTGCACAAGCAGGACGACCGAGGCTCAGACCACGTGGAAGTGGGTGTGAGTGCTGCCTCCCTCCCCAGGAACTTCTCACGACCCCGCTCCAGCCGCCTTCCTCCGGTCCCCGCTCCCCAGGAGCTTCCCCTCTGCAGATGCCCAGGGATGTGGGCCTGAGGCCGGGGGCTCTGCTCTGCCCGCTGGGGTCTGGGGGCTTCACTGAGCACTGAGCCCGCGTGGCATCTGTGGAAGAGAGATGGGGATGGGGTGGGGAGTGCAGATCAGGACACCAGCCAGGGAACGGACCAGCATCTCTGGGACGCAGAGGGGCCTGAGGGCCGCTCTGGACAGCTGGGGCTTTGTCCTGAGAGAATGAGGCTTGGAGCTGCATTGCAGGGAAAACCCGATGGCCACTGTGGAGAAGGACGATGGCCTTTGGTCCTGAGCCAGGGAGATGGCCGGAGGGATGGACACACCGAACCAAGGGCCTGGTGTCTGGCGGGGTGGGGTGGCTGGGCGTGGGATGTTCTGCGTGTCTGGTGTGTGAGGTGTGTCATCCCTACTCACCTCACCTGGGCAGAGGGCCCAGGCTGGAGACACAGGTGTGAAGGGACCCTGAGTCCCAGGATGAGCTGGGGGCAGAAGGGCCTGCAGCAGCCCCAGGAACTCCAACGTGGGAGGGAGGGAGGGACATGAGGAGGCCTGCAGAAGGGGTGCTTGGTCTGGCCCTTGGAGGGCCAGCAGTGACCTCAGGAGGGAGTGGGTGGGGTTGGGAGCCGTGACTACGAGCCAGGAAGATCTCAGGAAGTGAGGGAGACCAGGGAGCATGGAGTCCAGACCTGCCCCGGGGCTCTCAGCCTTCTGGACTGCCTCCCCAGCCTCCCCACTGCCCTTCTCAGGACCCCAGGACCCCTCTCCCACATACCCTCTGAGCTTCCTGCATCCTTTAAGGGAATGTGCCCACAAGTCCCCACCCCCAGCCAGAGAAGACCCTTCTTCCCTGGACTCAGCCATGGTCCTGCCTCCAACCCCACCTTCTCTGCCCCCCAGTGGCGCGCTTTCCTGCCCGGCCTAAAGTTCGAGGTCATCGGCTCTGCGCACATCTCCCTGTACACAGGTGCTGGCGGGCACCTCTTTGGGACAGTCTCTGGGTGTGGGGGCAGGGTTGAGAGGGGTTCTGAGCACTCCTGGGAGCCCAGCATTGCTCTGCCCCCAGACGAGTCAGCCCTGAAGATGGACCACGTGGCCCACGTTCCCCAGTCTCCAGCCAGCCACGTGGGCAGGCGTCTGCCGCAGGAGGAGCCCAGCGCAGACATGCTGCAGCCAGACCCCAGGGATACCTTCTTCCTCAGTGAGAGGGGGCCCATTGGGGGGGACGGGGGACCCGTGCTCCAGCCACTCCGTGACCACCCCTCCTGCAGCTCCTCGGTTGGAGCCCTCGAGCCTGGAGGACGTGCTGGAGCCCTGCGCCTATGCCCCCACCTATGTGGTCAAGGACTTCCCCATCGCCAGATACCAGGGACTGCAATTTGTAAGAACCGGGACCCGGGACTCCTGTACAAGCCTCCCCCGAACCTCCTCCAGCCCCTCGGAAAGACTGCCCCCCCGCCCCACGCCCTCTGCCCCGCCCCCAGGTGTACCTCTCCTTCGTTTACCCCAATGACCACACCCGCCTCACTCACATGGAGACGGACAACAAGTGCTTCTACCGCGAATCTCCACTCTACCTGGAAAGGTAGGTGGGTGGGTGGTCCAGGAGCGGACGGGGGTGGGGGCATGGCTGGTGGGTCTCTGATGCCTCTCCCCTGCCCAGGTTTGGATTCTATAAATACATGAAGATGGACGAGGAGGAGGAGGGGGAGGAAGATGACGAGGAGGAGGTGCAGCGCCGAGCCTTCCTCTTCCTCAACACTGACGGTGAGCTCCCCCGGCGCCCCTAGCCCTCGCCTAGCTGGGCATGGCAGCCTCAACCCCTGCTCTCTGCAGACTTCCTGGACGAGGGGGAGCTGCTTGACAGTCTGGAGCCCACAGAGCCGTCCCCACCGCAGAGCGACCGCCTGTCCCCCACCCCTGTGGCCCCCACTGAGGCCAGAGCCAGCCCTGCCCAGCCAGCACCTCCCAGCCCCCAGGATGAGCGGAACCGGCGACACTCCCGGGCCCTGAGCTGGGCTGCCCGGGCCACCCGCACCTTGCCTCTCTTCTTGGGCCGAGCTCCGCCCCTCCGCCCTGCAGCCCAGCAGCCACCCCCAAAGGTGTATGTGACCAGGGTGCGGCCAGGACAGCGGGCATCCCCCCAGGCCCTTGCGCCACGCAGCCGGCACTGGTCACACTTCCCTGGCACCTTCCTGCGCCCCAGGCCTCTGCCCAGAGTTCAGCTGCGGGTACCTCCGCGCCCACCTCGGCCCCCTGGCCACAGGACCGGTGGCCCCCAGGCCCCACGGCTGCGGCCCCCTGCCCGGGTGCAGGCCCCCCAGGAGGGCTGGGAGGGCCAGGCGGGCACGCTGGGACCCGTGGTGCCCACAGTGGACTCAAACTCCTCGTCTGAAACACGGTCTGTGACCTCCTTCCTGAGCTTGTCCCAGGTGTCCAGGCCACAGCTGCCTGGGGAGGGTGAGGAGGAAGAGGAAGGGGAGGATGATGGGGCCCCCGGTGACGAGGCTGCGTCAGAGAACAGTGACGAGGCCGCTGGCCGGCCCCTCGGCCGCTGGCGAGAAGATGCCATTGACTGGCAGCGCACGTTCAGCGTGGGCGCCGTGGACTTCGAGCTGCTGCGCTCCGACTGGAATGACCTGCGATGCAACGTGTCTGGGAACCTGCAGCTGCCCGAGGCGGAGGCGGTGGATGTGGTGGCTCAGTACATGGAGCGGCTGAATGCTCGCCACGGAGGGTATGGGGCTGGGCAGCTGGGGAGAGGAGACTCTGGCCTCAGACCCTCCCCGAGGCTCACAGCGTACTGCTGGGGGCTGAGCATCCCCCAGGGAAGCCCCAGACTCCCCCCCAGTCTTCTTACTGCCCAGAGCCTTGTCTACCCTTGGGGGCCTCCCAGGGCTGGCTCTCCTGTCCCCGTCCCTGCAAGCCCCACTTCTGCCACCCTGGACCTGGGCCCAAGGATGGAGCCACCGAAGTCAGCATCAGTCCCAGTCAGTTGCAGTTTAGATGGCCCCGTTCAGGGGACAGAAGCAGCCGAGGCTGAAGCCCAGGACCCCTGGGCCTGACTCCAGGGGAGGTGCAGAGTTCTGGGCCCCTCTGGTCCCCCCCAGGGCCCAGGATCCAGTCCTATCTCCATTGCATGCAGATTGGGGGAGCCAGGGGGCTAACTTGGTCTCTCAGGAGGCCCTGTGGCATTCTCTAAGAAGAGGTGGTTCCCACTGTGCACAGCCTTGAAAAAGTGGTAGACTCTGTATGGAGACAGTGGGGTCTTGGGGCAAAGGCCTGCTTTGGGAGCAGGCGGCCAGGGTGGCGGGGGCAGAGGACCGAGACAGAGCTGTGCTCAGGACTCATTTTTCTTGTGCACAACAGAAGGTTTAGAGCAGGGTAGGAGTTTGACCCATTTGTGCCATGGCTTGGGGGAAGCATGGGACTGTGACTGACAGGGTTGGACCCCAGGGCTGGGGGGTGCTAGATTCTGGGCAGTTTGCGGGCATACCTGCCCTTGGCTCTAAGCTTCCCAAGAGTGAGCAACTCACTGTCCCCTGGGCATGAGGGCATCTGTCCAGCCAGGGTGGTCATGGCTGTGCCCTACCTTTGCCCGTCTGGGTGCAAAGGTGTATGTGGCCCCAGGGAGTAAGAGTGTAGAGAGACAGTGTTTGAGGCAGAAAGTCCCCAACACTTCGTGTGAGTATTGTGGGGATGGACAGGAGTTGGGGGTGGAATTTGGACTCCTCAGAGGTCACCCTGGGGCCCCCAGGTGAAGGGCACTGGCTACCCAGGGAGGGCATAAGGCATAATGAAGGCCAGACCTTAGCCTAGGGCAGGGTCCTATGTCTTCAAGATGAGGAGAGGCCTCCGCTTGTGGACAGAGAGGAGGGAAAGTGGGACACTGTGCTGGGCAGGAAGAAAAGGGCCGGTGGCTGGCAGCAGGTCCTGCAGCCTCCTCCACTCAGGATCAGGACAGCCCTGAGCTGGGGCCGGGGACAAAAGGAGGCTCTTCAGCAGCCTGGCAGGGGCCACCGCAGGACAGTGGGAAGAGGGAGTCTGCCACCCTCGTGAGGGCGAGCCCTAAGGCCACAAGTGAGGAGCTGCTTAGGCCTAGGATGCCCTTCAGGGCACTGGAACCTTGTCCCATGGGCAGTGGAGAACTCCTGAAGGTTTCTGGGCAGGGGAATAACCCGACAGGCCAGCGAGTCATAACCATTACTTCGGATGTGAGTGGGGGCCAGAGGCCCGCCTGGGCTTGGGAGGGGGAGGTGCAAAGTCGGCTGGAGGTGTGGAGCGGGGCGTGGCGGGGAGGGAGGCGTGGAGCTGTCCCGCCCACCCCCAGTCTGCTGAGTTCCCCGGGCTGGTGGGGAGACCTGCAGGGAGAACCGGAGTTAGGGTGCAGGCTCGAAGCCCAAAGCCCTAGTCTGGCCTCGCCTGGCAGGCGCTTTGCGCTTCTGCGCATCGTGAACGTGGAGAAGCGCCGGGACTCAGCGCGGGGGAGCCGTTTCCTGCTGGAGCTGGAGCTGCAGGATCGCGGGGGCGGCCGCCTGCGCCTGTCCGAGTACGTTTTCCAGCGACTGCCTGGGGCCCGCGTCGGGGACGCCGATGGAGAAAGCCCCGAGCCCATGCCCGCCGCCTCCGCGCGCCCCGATGGCCGCCCGGAGCTCTGCCGGCCCCTGCGGCTGGCCTGGCGCCAGGACGTGATGGTGCACTTTATCGTGCCAGGTGGGCAGGTGGAGTGGGAGGCCCACCTAGGGGGGCGCCCCAGGAGACCTCGTGGTAATGGGGGACCTGGTGCCGAGGGGAGGGCATGGGGCGGCTGGGATGAGGTTCTCCCGAGCCGGAGGCCCGCAAGGGCGAGTTGGGGTTGGCTCAACGTCCGCCCCCTTCCTCCAGTGAAGAACCAGGCGCGCTGGGTGGCACAGTTCCTGGCGGACATGGCTGCGCTGCACGCACGCACCGGGGACGCGCACTTCAGCGTGGTCCTGGTGGATTTCGAGAGTGAGGACATGGACATGGAGCGGGCCCTGCGCGCGGCGCGGCTGCCCCGGTAACGGCGCCCCCACCACCTGGGAGCACCCGGAGCATCTTTCCTCCCCCGGGAGGTGGGTTTTCCTAACCCCCACCCCAAGGATCAGTGCCTGTGACTCCCCCCCAGGTACCAGTACCTGAGGCGAACCGGAAACTTCGAGCGCTCCGCTGGGCTGCAAGCTGGAGTGGACTCTGTGGAGGTCCGTGGGCCTATGGGGGTGTCAGGGAGCAAGGGGGTGCTGAGGGAGGAGAAGGCGGGGCTCAGACCTCCCGACCTGCAGGACGCCAGCAGCATCGTTTTCCTCTGCGACTTGCACATCCACTTCCCACTCAACATCTTGGATGGCATCCGTAAGCACTGTGTGGAGGGCAGGCTGGCCTTCGCACCCGTGGTCATGCGCCTGGGCTGTGGGAGCTCCCTGGAGGACCCGCACGGTAATGCCCTGAGTGCCCCGCCCCGCAGTAATGCCAGGGGTCCCTCTAGCCATGAAGGTAGAGTCCCCTGTAGTGCCCATGACCTCTGCCTCCCCCAGCCCCGGGGTCTCCCCAGTACCCCAGTCCTAAGGGGCTCCTGGGCTGTGACCCAGCACCAAGAGGTCGTACGGAGAGCCCCGTGGTGGTGGGCCTGCACCCGGCCTCCCCGGGGCCCTTTGGGGAGGAAGACTTGGCAGGACCTGGCTCTGAAAGGCACCGCCTTCCTTGCCCCAGGCTACTGGGAGGTGAACGGCTTTGGCCTCTTCGGGATTTACAAGTCAGACTTTGACCGGGTCGGAGGCATGAACACTGAGGAGTTCCGAGACCGGTGGGGGGGCGAGGACTGGGAGCTGCTGGACAGGTGACCACCGCCCCTGCCTCTGAATGGGGAGGGGGTTACAGCCCTCAGGAGCCTCGTACTGAGGGCCTCTCACACCCATCCCTCAGAATCCTGTGGGCCCAGAGACCCCTCCCCAGCCCCGGGGTCCTGCAGGCATGCAGACAGCCTTGAACTGGTTGTGCCGTACTCTATAGGCCCTCTGGTGGCCCTGAGTCCCCACCCTGACACCCTGAGCCCTGGACCAGGGTCCTGACGTGCCCCTTCCCTCCCCCAGGGTCCTGCAGGCAGGGCTGGAGGTGGAGCGGCTCCGACTGCGGAACTTCTATCACCACTACCACTCCAGGAGAGGCATGTGGGGCACACACAGCAAGCGGGGGGCCCATGAGGCTGGATCCTGACACAGGCGACCCCTCCTGAGCGGCTAGATTCCTAGGACGGCTTCCAGGGGTGGCTCTGAGCCCTGTCCCCAGGGCCCCGGCAGGGATCACCATAGGGGTGCAGCCACCACCTGTGCCCACCCCTCTCTGGCCTTCCGCGGGGCCCCCCTGCTCCGCGCCCCTCCCCAGAGAGGCAGCCTTCACAGCAGGTGGGGGCCTGGCCTTGGTCCCCACACTCTGCCATGATTTCTGTGAAATTTTGCCGTAGCGATGACATTGTTTTCAGGATTTCCGAGAGTTCTGTCTGTTCCGTTTTTTATTCAGAATGAAATGAAATATTTTTTTTAGTTCTGACTTGTCCTCTGTGCCTTGTTCTCTTGGGAGGGCAGAGAGTCCTGGACCCCTGGGTGGCCCTGGGTGCTCCCGCCTGCTCTGGACGTGCCCTCTTGCTTACCCCATCCTCCACTCCAAGACCCCTGGGCCCCCGAGGATGGGGTTTCTTCTGTCCTGTGCTTGTGGAGTCTGGTCTCCGGCAACAGACATGCAGGGTCTCCCCACACTGAGCAGAGAGCAGGGGGCGTCTCCCAGTCAGTCCCCTTTACTCTGAAAACAGAACCTGGGTGTCAGTCCCACCTCATCTGCTGGGGTCTTGTGCAGAGCTGGGGGTGACCAGGACCGCTCCGCCCTCCCTTGGGGTCTCAGCTTGTTCTCAGCCTGGGAGGGAGGCCAGCGCTCTGGACTTGTGTGGGTTCCTATGGCTGCTGTAACAAATGTCCTAAAATTTGGGTGTCAGCAGGGCTGTATTCCTTCTGGAGACTCTAGGGGCCACAAGGGAGATTCCTGGCTCAGACCCCTTCACCTTCCAAGCCAACAGTCCACATCTTCCTCTCTCTCCTCTCTGCTTCCATCATTACATCTGTGACTCTGCTCCTCATGCCCCTCTCTTACAAGGACCCTGATGACTACTGTGGGCCCGGAGAGCCCTAATAACGTCCCCTTCGCAGCATCGTTTACTGAGTCACATCTGCAAAGCCCCTTTGCCAGGCAAGGCCACGGCCACAGGTTCTGGGACCAGCGTGTGGGGTCACATTCCACCACTCACACTGGTGGAAAGTGGCCCATGCTGTCCTCAAGGGTCACCTAGGCTGCACCCTTGGGTCATCCTCACCATGGACGCAGGGCAGCAGGAAAGGTGGAGCTGAAGGAGGGACCAGGTGGACATTCCAGTTTGGCTGCAAGAAAATTCTAGAGACAGCAATGCTGACAGGGTTGGGGAAGAGGCATCAGTTCTGTGGCTGCAGAGGTGGGTGGACATTCAGTCACCCCTGCCATATGGGCCTTACAAGTCCTCTTGGGCCGCAGGGAATGGGTGCCCCCAGGGTAGGCCCCGACTGACTGCCACCTGCCCAGCAGTTCTGCCCACTCCGCCCTAAGTGTCTGGTCCAGGTGGAACTGTTTCCACTCGCAGATGCTCATGACAAGAAAAAAACTAGCCGTGGGTTTAGTGACACATGTCAACTCAAGAAACCGCGGAAAGAAGAGACAGGTAGAGGACAGGCAGAAGTGTGCACATCAGAGAAGGAATGAGCCTTGGGAAGCAGGAACAGTTTCCACACACAGTTCCGTGTGATGCCCTCCGGCTCACACGTGCTTCACTCATCTTTGGGCACCTGTTTCTCCAGCATCTGCCGTGTGTCAGGCACTGAGGGAACAGTAGTGAGGAGGACAGCGGAAGCACTGCCCCCCAGAACGCGCATGCTAGCGCAGCGTGGGGAGGGCGGGGGCAGTGTGACGTTGGAGGGAATTTTAAAAAACCAGTGGTAAAATCAAGGAAATACAAATCATCCGACAGCACCTGGGAAAGAAATGGAAGAGAAAAATAAAATCTTTGCAAAATTAAAGCCACTTTAGCAATTTCAAAAAATAAGAATAGGCAGAGTGGAAAGCCCAGTGGGGAGCTCAGGAGACAAGCTGGAGAGAAAGCACATGAGGGGTGGGAGAGGCGAGGGCGTGGAGGCGACCCCGAGACAAGGATGTGCGGGCGGGCGTGGAGGTGACCCTGAGAGGCCGAAGGATGCGGACATGCCAGCAACACAGCAGAAGAGAAGTTTCCGAACTACACACAGGTTGGAATCTAAAGATTGAAATGTCGATGCCAAAAAGTTCCTGGGCTTCTGCCGTAAGACCCCATGGGCATCAGATGGTGGAAGTGAGTCACCCACCTGCCCAGGAGGGCCGGGTGGGATCCACCAGCCGGAAGTTGGGGAAACGTCCGCCAAGGCCCAAGGGCGAGACAGTGGTGCCCAGGGCTGCACAGCCGGACTCAGCCGGAGCCACTGAGTTCAGAGTGCCAAGCGTTTGGGAGCCAACCAAGGGTGGAGAGAAATAGCTCCCGAGGGCTGTGAGGACAGGAGAGGACTCACAGGCACAGGGGATGAATCTTTCATTTAAAGAAACAAGACTAACCCTAAACCACTGGGAGAAGGCAAGCAGCATAATCCTCCTCTTGACCCATACCCAGTGAGGAGACCACCAGGGACTCTGCCAAGACCCCCCACCCCACCAGCTTGCCCCCAGACCACTCCTGTTCTGTTGCCACTCAGGGTCACTTCTGGAAACGTATAAGCCTCGTAGAGCCTCAGTTTCCCCATCTGTAAAGCGGAGGCAGTCGTACCTCTGCCCTCCCTGGGTTCCAGCGAGGACGGAGGACAGTAGGAATACCGTGTGCCAGGCACGCCATTGTCCCCTGCTGCAGTGATGGGTGCCCACCGGCGTGGGGAAGCAGCTGCTTCTCTCCAACCCCTGCCACTGCCAGGCCACCACGGGGCACACCAGCCCCTGCCCCGTCTCGCTGTTCCCCCTGCCCCTCTATCCACTCACCCACGGAGGCTGACGACCCAAACCCTTTACCCCGCCAGCATTTGTCCATTGGCTCCAGGCACTGTGCTCCCTCTGGGGTCCTTCGGTGCCTTTTGGGGACCTCTGAAGAACAGCCACAGTGTCCCTGTGACCAGAGGCTTCTACTCTGGCCACCCGGACAGGCAGCGTTGCTTGTGGGCGGCTGAGTTTGGTCACGTCTGTGCCCCGCCAGACCCCAGGGGGGCTCCCAGAGAGCCGTCCCCAAACACCTGGGGCAGCCCCAGGAAGAGCTTGGGACACGTCTGTGAAAGGACAAGCGATGGTGGACAGGACAGACAGTCGCCATGAGGACTGGGCTGTGCACAGATGGAAGGCCTGCCCCGCCCCGCCCTCAGCTACTTCCAGCGAGGGCACGAGGCAGGGGTGGGGGCCCAGGGGTTGGAGCCACCCCACCTGCAGCCTAGGGTTGGGGCAGGGGCCACACTGCCCGGAGGGTGTGGGGTGGTGGTCGTGGTGGGCCCTGGGCTGGACTTGGCTAGAGCCAGACCCAGATGTCAGAAGGCTTGCAAGCCACACCTACACCTGGAGGTCACGCGGACCCCTCCCCACCCTGGCCCTGCGGGGGCCTGGCGGAGGACAGGCTTCAGCACACACCTGGATTTTGTTTTGGAAGATTACTTTGCTTTTCACATCCTCCTGCCTTTCTCCCGAACCTTCACCTCCTGCTCTGTAAGACCCACCACACCCTCCTCCACCTGGGGTCCCACCTGGAGGCTTGCCCTGTGCGCCTGCCCTCCCGCTGGGCGCACCTCAGTGGGGTGGTGCAGCCCCTCCACCCGCACCAGGAGTCCCAACGTGCCAGCCCCGCCCTGCCCATCCCTGGCTCCTCTCTGGGAGGGACCCGCAGCTGCCTGGGGACCCACCTGGCACTACTCACCCTTGGAGGCCCCCAGCTCCTGGGCCCCAACCTGCTGGCCACCACAGGCGGTCCAGGCACTGCCGCTCACACGGAGCCCTCTCCTCTTTGCTTCCTAAGTCCCCTGGGTGACGCCTCCATGCTGCCACCTCCTCCAGGAAGCCCACTGTCACGTTCCTCCTTGTGCTTCCTCCCCAGTGCTGCTCCAGGGAAGGGGACACTCTGGGACCCCAAAACCAAGGCCAGTCACAGGAGGTGAGCAGGGCTCTTCCCAGCCTGGGGCTGGCAGGGAGGCGGGCTTCACAGCCATCGCCAGCCTCAGGCCACAGTTGCAGAGGAAAGAGGCCAGGCTGGGGGCAGAGATTCAGGAACCCTCGGGCTGCCAGCACCTGGAGACCCCTCAGGGCACCAGCAAACCAAAGCCTCTCTGTCCCCATGTGGCCCAGGCCATCCACGCGACGCCCTCTCACAAGCCCCTTGGGCTGGCTGCCCTGTCACACTGCCCAGGTGGGCCCTGGAGGACCCGGCGGAGGGCGGGCCCCGGCCCATGCCAGGTGTCCGCCTCCAGGCCTGCTCTGTGCCGCACAAACTTGTCTCCCGGGATTTTTCCACACGAAACGCATCTCCCAGGGAAGCAACCGGTCTGATGAGCTGGGCGTTCCCACTCCGCCCGGCGGGGGCCCCGAAGCCCTGTCCAGAGGCTGCCCGGCACGGCCGGGCCCAGGATGGAGCCCAGGACAACTCGATCGGCAGCCGTGGCCTCTGGAGTCAGCCAAGGGCCTGGTGGGATCTGGACCACTGGCAGGGTAGGCCTCCCGCCCCCGCCCTGCCACCCCCACCTGTCCCGGGAGAACACCCCAACCCTCACCGCTCAGGGGACCCTCCCTTCCCCTCTAACACCCCACAGAGCCCTGAGCCCCACCCTCCTCCTCAGTACTGACCTCACCCCAATGCTGCCTCCTGGCCCGGACCCCTCCCTACCCCCCGCTCTGCCCAGCCACCCCCCACCAAGGCACTGTCTTCGGGGGACTAGGGCTGAGGCAAGAGCCTGGGGGAGAGCCCCCAGCCTGGGCTAGGGTCCAGGGTCCAGGCAGAGGTGGAGGGAACCCCGGTGGCATGTTAAAACACTCCATCCCTCCTAGGCTTAACCCCAGCCCCCCCAATCTACCAGAGGCTTGTCCTGGATGCCAGGCCTAAGCAGAGGACCTCAGAGCACGCCGCCCAGGTCCTGGGCTGCTTGAGGGCCATCTCCTGGGGACAGGCCCTGCTTGGCTTGGCCCCCCTCCTGTCCCGCTTCCCAGACTCCTGGGCCCCAATCCCACCCCCCGTCCCCTCAGATTCCTGGGCCCCCATCCCACACCCCATCCCTCCAGATTTCTGGGCCCTGATCCCACCCCTCTATCCCTCCAGATTCCTGGGCCTTGATCCCACCCACTGTCCCCCTAGACTCCTGGGCCCTGATCCCACCCGCCTGTCTCCCCAGACTCCTGGGCCTCCATCCCACCCCTGTCCCCCTAGACTCCTGGGCCCTGATCCCACCCCCCTGTCTCCCAGACTCCTGGGCCCCCATGCCACCCCTGTCCCCCCAGACTCCTGGGCCCTGATCCCACCCCCTGTCTCCCCAGACTCCTGGGCCCCCATCCCCCCCCCGGCGCCCGCGCGGCCCGGGGCCCCCGCCCCCCCCCGGGTCCCCGAGCGCCGGCCGCCCGGCCGCCCCGCCGCCCCCCCCGGCCCCCGGGGCCG
>CAUYRT010104836.1:0-19684 GCA_963574885.1 Lepilemur ruficaudatus | reverse complement strand
CTTTTGTTCTTTTGGGTAGATGCCCAGTAGTGGGATTGCTGGATCAAATGGTAGATCTACTTGTATCGCTTTCAGGTATCTCCATATTGCTTTCCACAGAGGCTGCACTAGTTTGCAGTCCCAGAGGTCAGCGTTTTAAAGAAAATCTCTACCACGGCAAATGTCTGGTCTTGTGAAAAGCTGTGGTTGCTCCACGTGGGGTGACTGGCGGCCACACTGTCCCTGAGACTGTGGGCAGACCGCTGACCCTCTGCGTGTGGCGGGGGCCTCCGCGTTGGGTGACAGAACCAGGAGGCTGGGGTGGGCGCCGCTGCGCACGGAGCCCCCACAGGCCTGTGGGAGACTCAGTCGCTGATTGACCCTACCTGCCCATCTGCACATTTAATTCCTCATCACACGAGCTTGGTTTCCCCTTCCGAGACCCCAGTGGTATGTCCCGCCCCTAAACTGAAAGTTTTGTAACTTACGAACCACCCACTTCCTTCCTCTGGGGCAGAGGCCGAGTGATTTCCACGAGCAAGTCTTGGCTCCCCGACCCATCCTATTCCTCTGGGGCTGTTCTCCAACCTCCTCCTCTGAAACTGTCCCACTGCCCTCATGGCGGGAGGTGAGTGTGGCCATGCACGGGCAGTGGAGCCAGGACCGAGCACGTGGGGCTGGATGTCCCTGTCTGCCCCCGACCAGGCCGCCGCAGACGCTGTCTCAGCTCTGCCAACGCAGAGATCCAGGAAGGGTCTTTGCTGGGGGGCTGTTGTCACGCGCAGCCTTCATCCCCGACGTGCACCCACGAGCCTCCTTCCGCCTCTGGCTCCCTCGGAGAAGGTTCACGGAGCTGACGCAGGGTCACATCCCTCCTTCTGGGAGAGCCGTGCACAATCGGTGCTGGTGACATCCGGAGCCGGACGGTTCTGTTGCGAGGCTGTCCCGCGTCCTGCAGGCGTGAGCAGGGTCCCCGGCCTGCTCCCACTGAACGCCAGCGGCACCCCCACCCCAACAGGCATTGCTGACGTCCCTGGGGAGGGGGCAGAACCACGATCTAGAGACCTGTGTGGCCCTCGGGGCCAGGCACTGCCAGGGTCGGGTGTGGGGCCCTGGGGGTCGCACGACCACATTGCTGTAGGGGTGGAGGACGCTTCCTCGCAGGACACAAAGGATCCAGGGCAGAGTGGGAGCTGCTCCCAGCAATCCGAGAGGAGCGAAGGTTCCTGGAAGTGTCTGCGGTGGGTGCCACCCTGGAGGGGCAGTTTTCTGGGAGCTCCCCTCAGTGGCCCCAGGGCAAGGAAGGTGCCATCTCAGTGAAAGGCCCTGAGAAGAGGCCAGTTTACGCCTGTGCCTGTGGGGTTGCTCCTAACACACCCATCTGAGAGAAGGCGCCTTAGAGCCTGCTGGGCCGGTAACCTGGCCGTCCGCCCACCACCTTTGCCCAAATCTCCCAGCCCTTGTCTCCGCACCACAGACGGATCACAAAGGTGTCATCAACCTTGTCTTTTTTTTTTTTTTCCCCCAAAATGTTATAACTGACATTAGAAAGAAAACAGTGCTTGGCTTGGCAATGTCGTAAGTGACAAATGAATCCTATTAAGGCTGTGAAATCAGCAGAGCTAAGTGACATTAGAATTTAGCAACATCTTTATCACTCAACCAAACACTTCCATCCAAACTTTTATGAACAAGAGAAACTGTCACTTTTCTAAATCAGGGGAACTTCAGACGTCGTCGATGAGAGTCACGTCACACGCTTCCGCTACACCCCGACTTTCACCGGTGACAACAAGCACCTACACTTACCAGAGACCCTGACGACGCAGGAGTTATTTATTAAAAGGAATAGAAAACCCTGTCTACTTATGAATACTCCCCACATGTTTCCAAAAGTTTACTTGGCTATAAAGGCTATAAAAAATTCCCCAATATTGGGCAAAACATTAACATATTTGTCCATTGAAAGGGTTGTCACTTTCATTATCAAGGAAAACTAATATTTCGGAACCTTATAACTTAAACTGTGTCTATGGAGAGCATCTACTGAAAATTAAAGCAATGAAATAACTAAGTTCACACTCCTCAGACTGGAAGCAGGCGGTGTCTACACCGCCAAGAGCTGGGGAAGGTGGAGGACGACTCTGCCGTAGGCTGCGGACGGGTGAGCAAGCCAGGGAGGTCGACCGTGCAACCGCCCCGGGCCGGCACGTCCAGGAAACCACGTTGGAGCAGCCGTCCCCGACCTTTCTGGCACCGGGGACCAGTTTCATGGAAGACACTTTTCCTTGGACTGAGGTGGGGGATGGTTTCGGGATGATGCAAGCGCCTCACATTTATCGTGCACTTTAATTCTATCATTATGACATCGTGACAGATAATGAAGTAATCACACAACTCACCATAACGCAGAGTCTAACGCCGCCGCCGACCCGACAGAGGCGGAGCTCAGTCTGTCACGCGAGCCGTGGGGAGCGGCTGTAGACACAGACGGAGCCTCGCTCGCTCACCTGCCGCTCACCTCCTGCCGTGTGGCCCGGTTCCTAACAGGCCAGAGACAGGTACCAGTCTGTGGCCTGGGGGTTGGGGGCCACAGCTTTAGAGAGCTGTGGCCACGTGGGCTGGGAGACCACGTAAGGTCTCACTGATCACACGTTGACTGAAACGGAAAATCAGAACCGACCGCTGTCAGCGGGGGTCGGCGTGTTTGGCTGCACCAACAGCCAGTCCGCTACCCTCAGCGGCCCGGCCGAGCCTCACTCCCCGCTGCCGCGGAGGCTGGCGCGGGCCAAGGCAGCCTCCAGACCTGCTGCCCTCTGGGCGTGGGCTCAGCCCTCCCGGCTGCTTTGATTTCACGGGTTTTCACCGAGGGAGAGGCCGGAGTGATCTCACTGGACACACACCCTGTCCACCCGCATTTTGTCCCCAGAGCGAGCCGCACGGTCACGCCTGACTCTGAGGGGCGACCCTCCCGCTGCCCTGAGGGAAGGCGGAGGTGGGCAGAGGGGTGGGAAGTGGCAAAGGCCACACCACCGGCCCTCAGCGCAGAGGGACATCCTGGCTGCGAGGAACTGCAGGGCGTGAACGTGAGTTAGTGCGCAGAGACCCAAAGACAGCGCCGAGTTCAAAGAAAGGCCCGACCTGGAACGATACTGACGACACTATCTACGCAGTTCAAATAAGCCCACGCGGAAACCCTGCACAGTCTCCGTACGCACGGCACAGCAGAAGGACGCCACGCGGCGGAGAGAGGCCACGGCCGACAGGTTGTCTCTGGGGAAGGAGGAAGCTGCCAGTTCCGTAACAGTCTTACTTCCTTTAAACACCTGGAGCTAACGTGATAAAATATTCACATCTGCTAATCCTGCACGGTGAACACCCAGTGTTTCCTAGTCCACGTGTACTTTTCAGAGCTCTACTGAATTTTTTTATAGATACAAAATTGACCAGTGTGATGGCTGAAAACAGAGGTGCCCCCCACGTGGTTAGCACAACCCAGGAAGCAGCAGAGGGCACCGGCCACCGGCCCAGAGCTGCCCGTGGTCACTCCCGGGAGGAGTCGGAGCCGTGCCCGGAGACGGGACCTGGGCGCCCCTCACTCCTCTCCTGGTGCCACGACGACCACACGCATCCCAGCTACGCCGCGCAGGGCTTCTGACCCGTGGAGCTGTGACGCGTGGGCGTGTCCCGCTGGCAGGTGGTTGTGCAGCTTAGAAAAGCGACCTGTGCACGTTTCACACCCAGCCACGCTGCCAGGTTGCCCTCTCTGATCCTCCGGCGCAGCTCAGGGGGCCGTCTCCCCAGAGGGCAACAACTTCAAGATGTTTGCTAAGCAGATTAGCGAGCGCGCGGTTTGCTGTAGCTGATTCCCGGGACGGCAGAGCATTTTCTGTGCCTATTTGCCGTTTGCATTTCTCTTGCATTCTCCCGGTTACACCTCTTGTCCACGTACCGCGTTCTTCCGCTGCGTGGACTCGCTGACCTGTCAGCAGGTCTTTGTAGAGACGAGCTGCATGTGGCACGTGGCACATGGCACGCGGGGCCGGGGGCCGGGCTCAGATGTGGGGTCTCCAGCTCAGAGACAAACGAGGCTCGTTCCATGGTTGGCTCCATTTCCATGTTCGCGACCTCGCGTTTATCCGGGTGTCGGGGCCATCGAACGCCCTGGAGGGGTCGCCCCTCACGTGTAAGAGCAGAGAAACCAGGACTCGGTTTGGTGCAGGCCTGGGCAGGTGCAGGCAGGGGATGGTGGGAACCCCCCCAGCTGCAGGTGCTCATGGGACTGGGGCACCTCCGTGCAGAGTGCTCTGTGGGGTCCTCTCTGCCGTGACTCGGGGTGACGTTACCGGCACGTCCTCATGTGCAGTTGGGAATGGAGGGTGGCGGATTTGGGGCTTTGTTCACACACGTGTGTTTATCAGCATCTCCTCCTAGGGTGGCGAGGAGCCCAGGGCCGGCCGCGGGCGTCGCTGCCGTGAGACAGTCTGACGCTTTTCACAGATGATCCCGACCAAGGGCTGAACCCCCTCCGGTGTCCTCGGCGGAGCAGTGCAGGGATAAGAGCAAACTTCGACACCGTGCATAATCCTCACTTTACTAATAAGCAGTGTTATCTAAATCCTGCTTCTAACATCGTGCTCCCCAGACTGGCGCCGGTAGGAGCGAGTTTCCACATCCAATTTCCAGCCTCACTTGAAGAGCACCACCCCAGGCTTGCACGCAGGCCGGAGGCCCGGCCCCTGCCTCACCTCAAAGCCCATCAGAGGCCCTCGGCAGCTGGGGTTTGGCGGGCATGGCCGCTACAGTCCACACGTGGCACGTGGTGGGGCAGGGCTCACCTGGCAGGACCAGGAGGTGCCTCCATTTCCTGTGGACGGAACAGACTCCCTGCCCTCCTCCCCAGCCCAGGGATGGCCCACGAGCACCATGCAGGAAAGTATGTTTGTTAAGTTAATTCAGCAAACATTTTTACAACACACACCATCAGGTGCCAGAAATTCCAGCACTTTAATATTAACACTTTTAATCTTTACGACAGAGGCGGGTCCTTTTGCTATACCCACTTCACAGATGAGAAAGCTGAGGCCAGAGGAAGTCTCCCCACTGGTGAGTCCTGGGCTTGGACCTCAGACTCCCGGGGCTGGATCCAGGGTGTCCCTACTGTTCCATTCCCTCTAGGCAGAAAGCAGCTCTGAGCACGGAATCCCAAGCCCTTGGAGACCTGTTTCCCTGGGTCCACACATATGGGGCCTGAAGATGAACGATGAGCATGGCAGGTAAGTGTCTTGACACGGCTGTCGGAGCCGTTCGCGTTTTTAAACATGCATTCGGCACCCGCTCCGTGGGCAGCCCCGGGCTGGCGGCTGCGGCACCGCAAGATCAAAGGGCAGCAAGACGCTTGTGATGTTTGTCTCTACCTGCTGGGCCACGCGGACAGCAGGGCTTCCTTCGCCGGTTCTCAGACAGCGCTCACGCAGCGCGAGCCCTGCCTCCTGGATCCAGCACGCGGGGTTGGGGCACCGAGCCACGTAGTTCCTGGTGTGAAACACCCCCGGAGTCGCCTCCCTCGAGCCCAGCCTTCTGACTGCAGCCTGCTTTCCGAGGGCCTGCCTGCCTCTCCCCCGGCATTCTCCCCGGCTCGCTCCTTCTGGGGGAGGCAGGCTGAGGACCAGCGTGCAGCCCGCGGCGTCCCCGTGCAGAGTCCTTGCGTCCCTTCTCCGTAGCGATGACTCTACTCGGCCAGAGGACGCCGGACTGTGTCGGAACAAGATTCTAAGAAAGGGCGTTTGGGAGCAACATTCACAGCAGCTCCAGGTGAGAAGTACAGAGAGACAGATTCCGCCCGGCAAGCATCTCTCCTCACAAAGGAATGTAGAGTAAGAGCAGAAAGTTCTGAAAGTGAGCCACGAATTCCCAAGGACCCACGCGATAGGTTTCCTATGGATGGATTCCCTGCCACGTCGTACAGCACGCTTGTATGGAATTATAAAAACCAATATTCACCCTGGGATTGTGCAATAAATAGAATTTATTAAAGTACTTGTGAAGCACCTCCAGTGAGAAATTCATCTTTGATCCAGATTTTCATAAGGATTATATAATCATAATGAGCCCGTAATAAAACAGCATCACCTGAATAATCCATTTTATTACCAGTTCTATTATGAGTTCCCATTTATTACAATTCGCTGGATATTTAACGCATATGTAAATGATGCAATATAAAATATACGAGGAACAAGAATTATGGTACATGTCTGTGTAAATTTATCTTCCTGATCTCCAAGATCTCCAGACTTCTGAAGTTTAAACCATCAAAAAAGATCAGAATCTGAAGTTTAAACAATCAAAAAAGATCTCAACAGAAGGTTAAAAATGTGGCTCTGGGTCTCGGGAATGAAATATGAATGTCTCCACCCTGAAAACGGTCATTTCTCCCTACGGGCATGAAGTCCAGTCTCTGGGGTTAAACTTTTATTAGGAAGAGAATACGCTGGGTGAAAACTGAACACTCCACCAGGAAATGCTTCCTGCTGTGGCCTCGGTTGGGAACTTTTCTAAACTGTCTAACTTCCCGCATTAGTGAATGCAAATACGAGGGCCGTGTGCGCGCCCACCAGGGGTCAGGACCGTGCATTTATAAAACAAAACACAAAGGCAAGGTCCACATCCACCCGCTCTCCAAGAACTGCCAGAACATGAGAGCAGCAGGACTTGCATTGTGCCGGACAAGTCCTGGCCACGCTTCCAGCTTTGCCGGCGGGTAACTTCCAGCTTGTGTGAACCATCCTTTGCGTTTCTTCCCCTCTATTTTCTTGTCTTTATTTATTTTTTTCTTTGGAATGAGACCTGTTCTTAGCCCATCAGTAAAATCTTTATGGGAAGGAGCTGGGACCATCTCTGAACCCCGGAGTAGCCCCGGTGGCACTAATGCCACCACTCTCTCCCACAAAGTGCCATCAAACAAAAGCAAAAGCGAGGTGAGGAGCGGGGGAGGATGACGCACCGGGCTCTGGGTCACGGAGCTCTTCCGCCAGGGCCGCGGCCGAGATGAGACGCCCCGTCACCCCGACCCGGCACAGGGCAGCCGGGACCAGGCACAGCCTGCCTGAGGAGGGTGGGAATCGGCCCCACGTGGCGCCTCCTCAAGGCTGTCCCTCCCCGGAGACACTGGGGCAGGACCCTCTCCCCACCCTTCACAGAGACACCCAGAACGGCAGGCCCGGCTCCCAAACTGCAGGGGCGGTGACGGGTTTCCAGACGGTGGAGGAGCTTCTCTTCCGGCGACGCACAGAGCCCTGCTTGGCGGCTCAAAAAGCACAGGGGTCACGCTTTAGGGAAAAAAGCTCTTATTTCAAAAAATGGTGGTTCCTGTGTTGGGAGATCATACGCTAGAATGTTCCAGCAGCTCTGGGCTCTGGGTACGAGGCTGTGACTCCTTTTCGGTACGCTGACAGGTGCTCACTTCCCTGTGTGCGCCGGAGTTCGTGAAAGTTCACGACGTCAGCCAGCCTCCCAGAGTTAGAGAGAGACCACGGAGGCCACAGGCGGCCTGGCGGAGCGCCCGGGAGGGTCCTGGTGTGGGTCCCTCACTCGTCACTGCCGCCTCGGGGGTACCACGCTCCACAAGTCACGCCGGAGTCAATTTTCAAAGAGCTTTCCGAAAGAACATAATTAGATTAGAACGTTACATTTGTTAATTTTCCAGTTGCTCATTAAAATTGACATGCCATTTGATTTTGACAGAAACCTTTTTATCTTGATGTAAGGCTGTAGGATTAAAAAAAATAAAGCTATATTTAGGAAGTTCTGAGATATGACAACCGCAATAATGAAACCGAAACCACGCTCTCCACCGTCCACAGCTAACAGTCGCGGAATAAATCATCTCCCCCACAACATAAGGAAAAACCCTAGGTATGTGGTCTCTATTTAAGTTTTTTAAAAAAATGAGTCCATCATCGGAGGAGAAATCCTGATCTGGACACACGTCCAGCCCTCAAACGCATGGGGGTCCCCCGGGGAGGAGCCGGGAGAGCCGACCGAGGCAGGCGCTTGAGGGCGGCCTCCGCTTCCCCTCCACGAACTCGGCCTCCCGGGCTCTCGGTGGACACGGGCGCCAAGCGGGTCCTGTTTACGCCTAGGGAGAACAGAAACGGGCTCCTGATTCCGCCCGTGAGTCGCTCAGCGGGGACCTCGGAAATGCTGGACAGAACCACCTGGGAGACGCCCGTCAGGGAAGAGAGGGGAGAGGGGACCAGAGACCTTGGCACGGACAGCCGGGTCCACATGCACTTCCCAGGGACTAGCTAGCACGTGCTGTAGGGCAAGGCAGCTCATTTCTGGAACCTTCTGTTTGCTGCTTCTGTAAAACAGAAGTAACAAAAAAGTATTCCCTTTGCGGCAAAGCCAGGTAGCTGACCGCCAAACACTGCGCCGCCTCCACAGGGTCACAGGGGCGGCTCTGCCTTCCGGTGCCTTCCGCTTCTGTGCAGCCGGCGGGAGGGATGTGCACCTGGCCCGGCCATGGCAGCTGGGAGGCTGAAGACAGAAGGAGTCGAGGGTGGGCAGGGGACACCTGCAGTGGGCTGTCACACGAGCAGAGAAGAAACCTGCAGAGCCCCCGGGAACTCCGGGCTTCTCTGTTCCAGCAGCTAATCGATAAGAACGTCTCAGTAAGTAAAGAGAAAACGCGAGGCTCAGCCGTGGCCGCAGCACAGCGCCAAGCACAGGGCAGGCACGCGGTCAACCTGTTTCCCTTTGCTCTCTCGGTGTTAGGCACGTCCTTGGCTCCCCCAGGTGGGCAGGCTTTGGTGAGGGGCTCTCGGGTGGCTGCAGAACACTTCCTGGGGTCACAGCCACGTCCGCATGGCCTGTGGCCGCCTCCCGCTGCATCCTCAGTCTCCGCAGAGGGGCCCGTGGCAGGGAGCGGCGCCCTGCGCCAGGGACACCCGCGCTGAGCTCACGGCTGAGGATGGGACAGCACTAACTGGCCCCTTCGGACCCTTTCTTCCCCCGTGGTCTCTGAGGCGTCCATGGAAGCTCTTCCAAAATCACAGCCGCGGCAGCTCAATTCTCCGCCCAAACCTCTGCTCTTGCAGCCTGGGCCTCCAGTCACCAGAACCTTCCAGCCGAGTGAGATCACACAGGGGATGCCTGAGCAACGGGTGTCAGGACACAGCCAGAAATCGTGCCCCGCGAGGGCCGGCAAAGGGACATCTGAGCCTAAGACCCACGGGGTTCTCATTCAGAAAACGACCCGGCCACGCACAGCTGGCGTGGAAACCAGCCTGGTGGTTTCTGCACAAACATCAACACTCCCGTGAGGAAGAAGGGAGTTTTTTTTTAATGGAGGATGTTGGGGCTGCAGAGGGTGAGAGGCTCTTTGGTGCGGGAGATTCTGGTTTCTTTTTGTTAAAGGGTGGATTGGAGAATCCGTCTGTCATTCAGCCCAAGAAATCTGTCTACGACGGTGCTAGCCAATGGATGAGAAGGGAATCGAAAAACGGTGTATTTTTAAATTTTAATTTTGAAATAGTTTAAGACTCACAGAAATTTCCAAATTAGTGCACAGTTCGGAATACTTCCCACCGGCTCCCGCTAATGGCAGCGCCAGGCCCAGAGTACACTGTGACAAGCAGGGACAGACGCCAGCGCGTCGCTGTGGGCCCAGGCCCGGCTGTCTGCAGACCGCACCACGTCTGCCTGCCCTCTTCTGTTTCGCGGGTACATTTAAACGACGCTGTCGTGGACGCACTCCTCCAGCAGGGAGGCATTCCACGTAGAACCGTGGCTTGTCCACGGCAACGTCCTGCTAACTCCGGCAGCATAAACCTACGGCGGCATAGCTGACTCCGACGAGCGCTGACTCTCAGTGGAGTCGCGGTTTCCCGCCGCTGCAACGACGGCTCTGCTACGAATAACCCCGGTGGACGCTTAGACACAGACTGGCACACGGCGGCTGTGCTCTCGGGAAGTCCCACTGTCCACAGTCGGAAAGGACGGAACCCGGTCACTGCAGGGGACGGCACTGGGATGTCCCCTCTCGTCTGGGCACAGCTGGGCGTCTTGACTCAGGGAGGGAAATGCCAGCCCCTTCTCCGGAACTGCAGACGTGCTGGTCTCCATCTCTTGCCCCGCCCACCCTGTTTCCACAGAGCTTTGCCTTTTTAAGGCAAGGAGCTTATTTCTGGCAATCTTGCCCTGTTTGGTGGGGAAAAGAGCTCTTCAAGAGCGTCGGCTACCGGGCTCTGGCAAACGAGCTCAAGTGCGCTGTTCACACGTCTGAACAGTGGACTGTGCACCTGCCTCCTCTGAGCAGTGTCACCGCTCTGGCGGTCTCCACCCAAGGGGGACACTGGCCTGGAGATGCTCTGGGTGGTCACGACCGCGTGAGGGCCAGATGCTGCCGCATGTCCTGCGGCGCCGGGGACAGCCCCGCCACAGAGCGACACGCCCGTGAGCCACGGCGCCGGCGGCTTGGATCCCACGGCCAAGGCTCCTTAGCAACACACCTCCTTGTAAGAACTTCCTCTTATAAAACTCTCAGAGACGCATTTTTGCAGGTAGTGGTGGAGGGAGGGTCAGAGGAAGGGAGGGAGGAAATGATGGACCAGAGTCTCACCTGGTGTATTTCATAATATTAAATCACACACCTGACTTTTCCGCTTTTTCATGTAAGTCATCGGAAACAGAGTGCGGATTTCCGTTGGCTCCTCTCGGTCACGTCTGAAATCGGCGCTCACAGCCCGACGGCGGCACGGCCCCATCCTCAGCCCTCCGGCCCCCAGGGAAGGAACAGACTTGACTAATTCATCAGTGTTTGTTTGCTCCAGTTCACGTTCAATTAGCTGGATCAAGTGACATAACAGTGTCGGGGCCTCGAGGAGGGTTCAGAGCGTGGCACACACGTGTCATCGAGCCGACCGTGGAAAGCAATTTGTCCCGATTACAACTGTGGGATATGTGCATGGTGACAGCGGCCCCTGCTCTGAACGAAGCCTGTTTACAAACCGCCCACCAGCAAGGGAGGAGCCAGCAGCACAGACGCCGCATCCGCAGCGACCCCCTGCCGGAGAGCAAAGCCAGGAGCAGCCTCCTGGTCCCTCGCGAGGCAGGTACAGCCGAGTTCGTCGGGAATCTTGTTCCCTTTACTCAGTCACCAGGCAGAGGGGCGGGGGTGTCCTGGCGCACATGCAGCCATGGCTCTTAGCTGCTGTCGTTAGGAACTGGTTTTCCAATAGGAGCCACTTGAATTTTACTTCTACGGTTAAGAAAGCTTGGCATTGCCGTTCTCTCGGAAGGGGGAGAGACCTCCCCAGGAATGCAAGGAACTGACTTCTTAGGGTGAGGAAAGCCGTCCACCCCTGGCACTGTCCCCAGCCCTCTCTTCTGCCTGCCCCGCACACCAGCGACCATCCAGCCGGGTGTTTACGGAACGAGTTTCAGTGAAGACTCTGGCTCCTGGGTGCTGGGGGGAGGACTGTGTATGAAGGGAGCTCTACAGAGCCTCAGGAGGGGGTGACAGGGTGAACGTCCGAGGAATGGCCGGAGGGGTTCTTCCGTCCTGCAGCCTGCGCCCCAGGCTGGCGCTCACCACACACGGCGCACGTGTGAGACGGAGCTTGTCCGCCCGCATGGGAGATGGGCTCGGATTTACCCAATAGCCGCCAGCGCCCCCCGTCAGGGGTAGGTTAGCCCGAGGACCGACAGGCTGTGACCTGGGATGGGGCCTCCTGACGGCGACAGAAGAGCCAGCACCAGTGAGGAAACCGAGGCACAGTGCCAGCCCAGAGCACTACCTCATGTGTGGCTAGGGAGGGGTGAGGGTGGACGTGGGTGGGACAAGGCCAGCCAACTCTGGGCTGCCGGATGTGCCCATTAGAGGCGCCGGCCCCCAGGGCGTCGGCCACTTGGACCCCTCGAGGGGTGCGGGTCACATCCAGCCACGCGGAGAGAGTCCAGCAAGGCGGTGTGGCCCGTGAGCACGTGTCATCGAGAATCTGGCCGAACTCCGGCCTGTCTGACGAGGGGGCTGTCCCTGCAGGGAACAGAGTTAGCACAGGGTGGCCCAGAGCCTATCCCTGAACCCCTGGTACTCCCCCATAGACGTGGGATAACAGCACCCGCGTGGCTACTGGGCCCGGGCACTGGCGGCGTGCCGTAAAGGCACAAGGGTGGAGTAGGCACCCACCCGGGTGGTGAGGAATGAGCGCTAAACCCCTGCAGTAACAATTGCTATTTCCTGAACATTCTTTACGGGGCTGCGGCCACGTCGGGACGGGGAGAATGAAAAGGCGCCAGAGGAGGGATCGGGTACTGTGGGCCGACGCGTCCCGCTCGCGTGGGAGGCACGTCCACAGGAAGTCGGCCCTGGAAGCTGCTCCAGCCGCATCTGCGTGTTTGCGGTGGGACCCGAGGGACACCCGGGCTTCGTGAGCCACCCGCACAGGACGGAACTGAGACCAAACCGAACAACAATGAGGCTGAAAGGTGGACCCTGAGCCAGCCACGCAGCTCACCAGCCGGATAACAGGAGAAGATTGGTGACCACGACCACACCGCTGCCGTCCTGAACACGTCACACTCGCTTCCTCACGGCATCCTCTCCGCGGCCCTGGGAGAGTGGCTCGCTCCTCATCCTCACTTCAGCCCAAGGGACTTGCCACTTGCCAAGTCCCAAAGTCAGGAGTGACCAAGGCAGGGATCAAACTGGAAACTCATCCTCCGCGGGGACGGTACGTCAGTCTGCCTGTTAAAGTCCGCCCGGCTGTTTCTGCCGAAGTTGCGTGCTCGCCTGCGCCGGCCTCAGCGGCGCCTCCGCAGGTGCCTGGCCGCGGAGCCCGGGCGCACGTGCACCCAAAGGCAGGCAGGACCCGCCCCTGCAGCCTGTAGGCTGCGCCCGCGCTCCCCCCCGCCCGGCGCAGGCGCATGGATGAGCCCGTTGCGGGTCCTACTCCCAGCGGGGCACAAGACACAGAACGGTCAGCTGCTGTCACACACGATGACATGCGCGGGTCTCACAAACGTCACGACGGCTACAGAAGCCAGACATGGAAAGGCTCTGTTTCCCTCAAGTTCAAAGTCGGGCAAAACGAATCTAGAGTGTTGGAATTCAGGAATCCGGTCACCCTCTGGGGAGGGAAGGGAGGCTGCGAGGGGCCTGAGGGAGCTTTCGGGGAAGGGAGAAGGTCGTAGGTGTGACATGACCTGGGCACGGGCCACGCTGGGGTAGCCGGTCTCGGAGAAGCCGCCCAGCACTCAGCGTTTGTGTGTTTTGCAGTGTGTGGGTTCTGTCCCAACACCAGGCTACAGAGTCATGACTTGCTGGAGTTGTTGAAAGGGCGGCGATGCCGGGAGGTCCCTGCCAGGACACAGGGACAGACCCCGCCGGGGAGCAGGGGCCGTGAGGACAGCCACCCGAGTGTCCTAGGAAGATGCTGAGCGAGAGCCGGAACCACGATCGCTGCCCTGGGAATGGCGCCGGCTATTTTTAGCGGCTGCTCTTGGGCAAGGCCGTGGTTTGACATTTCATCCCAAACCGGCGCTGCAGCCCTGTGTTATTACGATCAATCTGGCCTCTCCAAGGGTCTGATATTTTGCTTTAAAATAGCCGAGCCACCGAGCTTTCTGCCAAATGACCTTGTAAATTATTTCCCATGATGTTGTGACGCAGGGACACAGATTGGAGGGTGGTGAAAACGGGTGGCTGCTACTCACCTGGTGCTACTCACCTGCAGCTGATTTCGGCCACACCAGGATGAGGCCACGGCTGTCAGGCTTTTAAAAATTGTTCTTAAGAGAAAAGAAAACTGGTTGAGTTTCAGAGACGAGATCTGGTCAAAGGTTAAAGGTTTAAGGCCTACGTGACAGTAGCCTCAGGCTGGAGCACCCAGGGCCCGCGGGGCACCGAGCCTGGCTCCACCCCGTGACGGCTGTGCACCATGGTTATCTGATTGCTTCTGTGCCTCGGTTTCTATCCTGAACCCTGGGTCGGGGGATGGCAAGGACGTGGCCTGGGGGCTGCTGGAAGGAGGGTCCCTGTCCCCAGAGCACGCCTGGCCTTGGTCCACGGCGCTCGCAAAGTCAGCCTCTGAAGGACATTAAGGCCACGGCTCCCAGCGCTGCGCCGTCCAACCCACAGGGACGGTGTGTCCTCCTTACCACGGTGCCCGGGTGGCTTTGTGAGAAGCCCAGGCCTTCTCCACCCAACAGCAACGGGAGGTCCCGGGGCAGGAGGGGCTGAGCCCGGGGCCGGCTCAGCAGGGCCTGCTCTGGGCCGGGGGAATGTCCAGTGGTGCAGCTGTGGGGTCTGGACAGGGGAGGACCCCACCTGTGGGACAAAGGCCTTGTGAGGTCCCACGGCAGCTCTGCTCTTTGGCAGCGTGGCCCCTGCGCGTGGGTGCAGCTGAGGCCGCGCAGGCCCCGCCAAGCCGGAAACAAAAACCCAACCGGTGCTCACACCCTACTATTCGAAGACAATCAGATTTTGACGGACTGAATTTGTAATTTGCCAAAACAAACAAAACAAGCTCAAGGACAGCTCCCTCAATGTCCCCATGAAGACCGGGGAGTCCCCTTTCAGGAAGTCACACTCCTGTGCTCACGGTGACGAGATGGACCTGTTCCTGGCCTCAGCGTCCCATCCCTGGGGGCTCGTCTGCCCTAGGTCCCCGGTGTCTCCCAAGGAACAGGGGCGACGTGCCTTGGAAATCCCGCTCTGGCCTGTTTAGTTAGTCTTTGGAAGCTGGCAGTGGAACATTTTTAAACGATTGCTCATGAAATGCCTTTTTTCCTCTCACCCAATTCATCTCCCTTCGATGACCTACTTTCTGTCTCCACTGAGCCAGCACTCGCAGAACTGGGTCACGTGTGAGTGAGGCTGCAGCCGCGGAGTTGAACAGACTCGGCGGTTTCACCTCCCGTTCTCCCAGGCTGCCGCGGGATGAAGCTTATTGTGCGCTGGAAACAGGCAGCCGGAGGCCCGGTCGATCGGAGTGATCAGGTCCCCTCGCCCTCTCCCAGGCCTGGCTGAAGACCCCGGAGGTCGTCGCGGCTCGGGCTCACGCACACACAGGCACGTCCCAATCACCGCCGTGGTGACTCCTGAGAGACGACACTCCGGTGCGGTGACCCGCCACGCAGGTGTTGACCAGAGACAGGGCTCGAGGTCTGAGGGCCGAGCCACGGCCGGCCCCGCGCCTGGCTGCAGGACAGGAGCCTGGCTCCAACTCCCTACCGGCCGTCACGAGGGCCAGCAGCCCGCCCTGCGTCGCGGTGAGCGCGGGGGCTCGATCGCAGACCGCAACGGCAGATCACAGGCTGGGTCAGCGCAGAGGGGGTGTTATCGGCTTCCTGGGGCAGATAAAGGGAATTCTGTGAGATCTTATCAGGAATGTAAGAATATTCTAGATATTTCCCAGTTTAGTGTATCAATGCCCTGGAGCAGGAAGTCCATGCCGAGGGCGGGACGACAATCCCAGGCAAAGTGATCAGCTGTTTCTGATTAAGAAGCTCGGAGCTCTCTAAACCTTTGCCGGCCACTTGCCAAGCGTGAAAATCTTTCTTATCTTTCTTTCTCCATCTACAAAACGGCCACAAAGTTGCTTAATGCATAAACGTGTTTTATGAATTCACGAGCACATTTGTAAAAAGCTGTAAATGGGCTTAAATGAATGCCGGAAAGTACCAAGTGCTGGTCAAAGCAGAGATAAGCTTCTTTGAGAATCCTTTTCCCGGTAGCTGGGAAGGGGCCTTCCTGGGTCCACGGTCTGGTCTGGGCTCATTCGCTTTAGTGGCGGGTTTTTTTTTAAACATGAATTCACCCCTGCAGTGAGACTCAGGAGGGAACCACAGTGCAAACCATGGGATTGGAGGGGCCGTAGGGGACTAGAGAAAACCCAAGGTGACCTCCGGGCCAGCGGCCCCCAGTGTGCATTTCTAGGCCTGGGGTTGTGGAGCGGGATGGGGACTCTGAGGTTCCCCATGTGACTCTGCTGCACACGTCCCTGACCCCAGAGACTGCCCTGCAGGAGTCTCCGCCTCACTCACTGACACCTGCCTCCTCTCAGTGATCTAGGACACCCTCCCACCACTCTGTCACTCGTGTCACCCCCACACGATCCTGACGTGGATGGCCAGCCTCTAAGCAGTCATGGGGAGCGACCGAGTCCCGTGGTCGGCCAGCACCTCCCAGCACCTGGGGGCTGTTCGCAGGGCGGTGGACAGGCGGGGCATCGCCTCTTTCCTACAGGACGTCACCAGCCCACCTGGCAGAGCGGGACTCGGTCAGTCCCTGGGCCCACCACCCCTCTGACAGAGCCCAGCTTCCCTGCACAGTCTGCGCACCAGACACCCGTCCCTGCGCACCCCAGCGTGGGCCTCGTGCGCCAAATCACAATCCTCCCGGACAGATCAGACTCCACACAGCGCAGTCCTGGCCCGGCGCCAGGGTGCAGGGTGCAGCCTCGCGGTTGCCCTTCCTCGAGCACCACTCAAGAGGAGCGCCCGGGAGGACAGGCGCCAGTGTATTCAAATCACCAAATTTCCGGGTTGAAGATCTTTCTGATCAGATTTTCAAACAACTTCAAGTGAGTGGCACTCCACCGGAAACACACGCAGAGCTACGCCGGCTCTCAGCACGGGGACTTCAGACGCTGAACACAGACACAGCTGATATTTACTGTCTCCAAACGACGCTCACCCAGCCATTAGCTGAGTTTACAATTGATTTTAATGAGAACCTTCACCATATGGACAATCCTCCACCCCCTTTCTCCCTCTCCCTCCTCCTTTTACCCCTAAAACACGAGACTTGGCTCATAACATCCTGATACCAGCTGCGCGGAAGGGACGGGATCTGCTGTCTTTCCCGAGACTTCTGTGGTCCAGGTCGCCACTCATCTGTGTTGCCTGACCTTGCCAGAGCCCGCTGCCGCCTGGAGGGGCAGAACCTCTGAATTTCAGCCCCTTGTCCCCATCTCACGGTCTACAGCCTCGTCCCTCCTGCCTCGTTGGGCCTTAGGGCCTTCGGCGTGGCCCCAACTGCGTGTGCACCTCCCACACAGACCCACAGACCACGGCTGCCGCAGGGATGCCACGGCCTGTGTGCCTGGGCCTGCCCCGCCCTCACCTGCCATCTGTGAGGCTGTGGGTTGACTCGTCCACACCAGGCAGTGGTGACCCCACACCTCTTCCGAAGGCCGGCCCCAGGGCCCGGGCTGGAGCCAATGGGGTGGCAGCTGTCCCCGGCACCTGGCACTGGTTCAGGCAGTGAGCATGTGTCCCCACCGGCAAGGGGGCGAGGCTGGGAGTGAGGCTCCTTCCGTCTGGTGGACGCCGACACAGAAGCCGGCGCTGCAGAGGCAGCATGGCGCGTGGGGGGACCCGGCTCTCCCCACCCCCGGTGCTCACCAACCGAGCCAGAGCTCTCCTCACCTCCTGGGCTGCAGGCGGTGAGCTGGCGCTGTCTGTGCCCATCCCTGCCGTGACAGTGAAGTTTCTGTGCACACAGGAGCAGCTCAACAGGCAGATGGCTCAAGTCCTGCAGTGACCTGCTCTACACCACGCAGTTCCACGCAGCAAACCAGGGCTGCGCTGTCCTTACTGAGAGCTGCCACCTCCCCATTGCCTCCTGCGATCCCCACCACACCCAGTGGCCACTCAAACGTGCCCCGTGCAGCCAGGCCCTCCCTTGTGCACGCCCATCTCCGTTCTTGGTTCCAAACCCTGTCCCTGCCCACCGCCTCTGCGAGAATGGCTGACCCCGAGGCCAGAGCCTGGCCTCTCCTCCCTGATCCTGCTCTGTGTCCACCGCCACGCCTGGTGCAGGGCGGGCCTTCCTAGTGCAGGTGACCTGCCGCCGTCGGTGGCTTGTGATTAGGGAGCTCGGGGCCTGCGGCTCAGCACAGGTGTGGGGCGGTCTGCACGTGCTGAGGACCAGCTTCTAACCGGTGGGGCGTCTGCACCCAACACGGCAGGCGCACGGCTGCCCGGACCGTCTGTGCTGTGCACGTGGAGTCCATTTGCATACTTACTTGCGGCAGAGGAGGGCGCGTGTTCCCTGAGATGGCACTCAGCGTACCTCGACTGGCCGAAAGCACGTGTTTTTGGCGGCACAGGGAGGATGCCAACGGAAAGTGCGCGGCGCAGACGTGCGTGCCAGCGTGAGCTCTCGCTGCGGGACAGCGTGCGGAGCCAGCTGAACACGCCAGAACACTGGCAGCGATTTTTATTTCCCGGTGGTGGAATAATAGGCCTTGTAAATTATCCTGTTTACACTTTTTAAAACGAGCCTTTTATCTTAGAATAGTTTTAGACTCACAGGAAAGTTGCAGAGACAGCACAGAGAGCTCCTGTGTGCTCTGCACCCAGTTCCCCGCTGTTGACACCTTCCTCAGCGCTGAGAACCGAAAACAAAATCCGAAGGCCCCAGATGCCCGAATGGACCCCTCTTGGCCACGGGGGCCCCAGAGAAGCCTTGAGAGCTGAGCTCCTGGCCAGGACAGGACCGGAGCTTGGACACGCCCCGTCGCACCCCTTCCTCTCTGGTTGTTAGACACGGCATGGACCAGCATCACTGCTGTTGATAAGAGAGAGGCCACGAGACGGGCAGCACAGACTCCCCGTGGCAACAGGACACCAAGTTGTCTCAGCTTTTCCCTCCTCTGCAGCAGCTAAAGCGGCACCGGCGTCAAGATGAGCAGCATCGAAACAGCTGCAGCTCAGCGCGGCCGGACGCTGACGGACTGGCCCGTTCCACAAGCCACAGCCACAAGACACTGATTTCTGGAACTTTCTCCAGACGAGGGCTGGTTCTGGTCCGTTACAGAGGCTGCCCACTGAATGCCTGGCTGTAACACATTTACATGTTACGTCTCCACCCCAAAGTGAACACGGGGTGCACGTAACATATATGTTTATTTAGTGCGCATGCCTTAGGACCCCTCGTAAATATTCGTAGGTTCTCCTGCGACCTGTTGAATGCGTGTGGTTACCCGGCCACTCGGCACAAAGTGCCGGCCCCAACCCCTCCTGTGAAATCCCCCTCGGGTTTCCTCCAGGGGCCCATTCCCGGCTCGGAGGGTGTGTGCCCCTCCTAGGACATGATGCTGTGCTCTCCAAATTTATGGATCCTGTGATTTTGGCTGTTTTTTTGACAGCATGGTTCATTTGTTACAATTAATGAATAAATTTTGATACACCGTTATCAATTACTGTACCTATTCCTTCAGCTGTCCTCGGTTTCCCCAGAACGTCCCTTCTCGGTCCCAGGGTCCCACTCAGGACCCAGAGGACACTGAGTTCTCACGTCTTTGGGCGCCTCTTGGCTGTGACGGTTTCCCAGACCTTCCTTGTTTTTGACGACCGGTGGTCTGGGGAGAACGGCCCGGGTGTTTGTAGGACGCACCGTTTATTCCCACATGCTCCAACGTTTGTTTCCCTAAAGCGACAGCCTGTCTCCGAGACACCGCGAACCCGTCGCACGGCCTCCTTCGCCAAGCGCAGAAGCTACCGGAAGCGCCGCCAGGCCGGTAAGCGGTCTCACGCGCTCCTGGAAAACCCTTCATCTCCATGTGGATGCCTGGCTTCAAATAAGAACTAAAAATAAACCAGATCTACTCACGAAGTAGCTGTTGAGTGAGCCGATTTACCAGCACACTCCCTGCGACGGCTGTTGTCATCAAGACGGCGCTGCGTTGTGCTA
>CAUYRT010104825.1:0-99306 GCA_963574885.1 Lepilemur ruficaudatus | reverse complement strand
GGCCTCTATTCTGATTTCTTGAATTGCTTCTCTGTACCTCTCATTTTGCATGTGACTCACACAGCCCTTTGTGCTATTTATCTTTTCAGGTGTTTATCTTATCTTCACGTAGATAAAAATTTCCTTGAAGGCAGGTACTGTATTATGTGTTACTGTTACTTTTCCCAGGGCACTGTGGAACATAATCTTTTATACAGAGATTTCCTGAATGTTTTTTCTGTTGATGATGCTGGCAAATGCCTTAGACAGACTTCTTCCCCATCCTGTCAGTAGTATTCCAGATTCCAGGGATGTTTCTGTTGTTCCTAGTGAGTAAGGTGGTGCTTCGGAATGGGTAGGAGTTCACACACTGTCCTAAAGATTCCTTTCATTCCCTAGGAAGAGTTTAGGCACCAGAAACATCTGGCTCATCAAATGGGTATTTACTCATTTTCTGCCTGAATTTGCTTAAAGATTTGTAGAGTGACAGCTTCTAACCAAATTATACTTTGATGGCTCCCCATGTCTATAACACTGGGGAAAATCAAATGCAGTTTTTTTGGATAGTTTTAAAATCATCGCAAGGGGTGGTTTCAGTGCTGACATGAGAAAGGAGCAGGACCAGCTGCAGGTTACAGGAGGATCCAGAGGAATATGCAAACACTGCCTGGACAGACTCAATTCTGAAACACCCTCACAACTGGCTTTCACAGAGAGAGTTAGAGGTGAAATTCTATTCTTGAGAAATCTTCCTGAGTCCATATTTTCATTGGGGAGGGGGAAAAAAACCCTTCATACTTGATGGGCTCCATAAGGAGAAATTGCCCCTCTTTCTCTAGCCCACGCTCTCCACTGTTTCAGCAGTGGCAGGAACAAAAAATGGCCAACTTGTTGGCCAGAACGTCCTGCTTTCTCCCCGTTGAGACTGTATCTGCACAGCTAGCTTTAGATAATTCTACTGTGTGAGCTTTAACACGCACTCGTTCTGCTACACTCAGCAATTAGTAGCTAGTTTCCTCCCCTGCCTCCTGAGAGTTTTCTTCTGCCTACAGAGCTCCTCTCTCATGTCTTGAGAGGAAAGATTTGGGGTAGAAGGGAGGGGAAATTTTATCATTCTGCAGAATTTCCTCCTAACCTTAGTGGTCCACTTAAAAACACAACGCATTCCTCCATTGCGTGGTAAAAACAATGCACACATGCAAGTGTAACTCAATGCACCCATACAGCTAAAGGAAATAATTGAAATAATGTCACTGAGGCTGTTTTCACGTGCTTGCCTTTGCCCAGTCTTTTTGTTTAATACTCATCTTTGAGTTTGCCTTCTGGGGCTATCCGCCTTTCAGCACAGAATCCATACAAAGTCTGCCCTTTCAGGCACTCTAATTCTCCTGCATTTAACCTTTAAAAAATTGACAATTTTTCTCCTCTTTATAATTTTATGACTTTTGAGTCCATAGAAAGCAGAAAATAAAATGCCATTTCCTCTCTCCAAATTAAAACCAAAAGAAATCTGAAAAGAGAACAGAAAACGAATTGTTGGACTGTCAAGATCTTCCACGTTAAGACGTTGAATAATGAAATCAAAACAGATCATCAAGTATAGGTCAACTCATGTTTGCATTCCACTATTTCTTTAAAATAATATGACACGTGAGTTTTTTTCTGCAAACCTCAAATGCCTCTTATTTTAAAATCTTCTAAAACGTATTATTTATGTTTAGCCATTGTCTAATGAATACTGACTTGCAGAAGCATGTTGGAAAATATAAGAATAGCTAAGAATTTTGACCTTTAAGTCATTATTTTTTATTGTATTTGTTTGGAAATATTGTAAAAGGTTTTCACACAGTTTATTAATCCGTGAATATTGGATTCAGAACTCATCAGTGGGCTTTGCCTCAAGTAATAAGATGATATAAAGTACAGAATAGCTACATTTGAAGACATGGTCAGGTATAGTCTAGAAATGGAAAAGATGTTTGAAAGTTTTAGACTCTCTAAAACACTCAGTCACCGATGAATGAAAAGACTGTGTGTGTGTGTGTGTGTGTGTGTGTGTGTGTGTGTAGCTCTGTTTTAAAACAAGCCATTCGTTCTAAATAGAAGTCCTGTCCCAATGTTGGACAGCTAATTAACAACAAGGACAAAGGCTTCATTTAGAATCCGCTGCTCACAGGATTCCTTCCTGGAGACGCTGGGCCACTCTTCATGTTAGACTTCAACAAGTTACATCGACCTTCTTCCCTTCTCACGCTTTTAAATTTTGAAAAATCACTTTGAGGAAAAATAAATCTATAATATTTAGAGCTATTATTATTCTAAATGTTAAAAATTAGCAACAATTATGAGCCCGTTCTGTAGAACAAGGTAGTAATAAACTGAGATCTGGCTACGGAAGAAACTAAATCTGCAGCTATAGCTGCTACATGCTTTTTGTCTCACCCAGTCATACCTAACCCACATGGTTCCATTTTGTTATTTCTATTTTTTTATCAACATGTTATTGCTTTTGCAGTGCTTTGAGCATGGATTATTGAGGTTTGGGAGAAGGGGGATTCCCTGAAACGTACTTTTTTGGTACATGTATTTGGCTGCAGTCTTTATAGACCACACCATTCTCAATACAACCCACACAGTTAAATCAAGATTACTCCTTTCTAATCACTTACTGGTGTTTAGCTCTAACTTGATTCTTAGCAAGACAATATTTGTCCAATTTCTCTGGACAGGTGTAGGGAATTTTCAATAAGATGTACACTCACCAAGTTTTCTAATTATCTGTGCATATGTGTTATTGACATTTTTATCACGGTAGAAGCGTATAAAATCATAGATTAGTATTTGAAGGATAATTGGAGGGTATACACAGAACCAACATGCACACATGCATGTACACGTATACATAGTGTATCATCCTACCCAAGGAGAAAATCTTCTGCTAGTTGGTTTTCCATACAATTTCTTCCCAATGAATTTTTGGGCCCGTGGTAGCGGTAACTAAACATCCATTAGACATTGTCTTTTCCGATGCCACTTCAATGGCCCCTCCCTGTCCCCTACTCCCCCACAAAAGCCTTCGGAAACAAGAATGTCCTGGGTTTGGGGGCAGGGACCAAACCTGAAAAGTAGGAGTCTAAGAACCTAGAAAGACTTAAGTTATTGGTGAAAAACCAATTTGTTGTGACACATTTTTGAGAAAGTTTTTCCGGTCAGTTGAACCTAATGATACACTTGCAGTTGCCATCGTTTTCCTTGTAAGGATGACACTGTGCTAAGGAAAGAGAAGAATTCCTAAAACCTTCAATCGTTCATGAATAAACAATTCCCAATTAGGCACTGTTAGCTAATTTTTCTCGCTGCCAATTTCTAGTTTATTTGTGCCTTGCTGCTATTTTTAATGAAACACGCGATTATTGTATTGTTCTTAACTAAAAAGCCAGCTCCTTTATCCTCCAAAGAGTTAAAGAAACGTAACGCCTTTTCTTTCAGCCAGGCTATCAGAAGGTTTAGTAGTGTGCCTTTCGTGACTGTCTAGAGAGAATGATGAGTTGGGTCCATTTAAAGGCAATTCCCTTGATCTCTCTTAGCTGAATGTGGAAGGGAGCTATGTCCTAGAAAAATCTGCTGGCTTGGCAGAGGAACTGCTATTAAAATAAATTGGTTACCAAGTGTTTATTACGTTTTATGTTTGCCTCTCATCATAATCCTTCATAATGTGCTTAAACAATTAATTGCCACAATATCCAACCTTCTGAGGCTTGGAAAGGGACCCTGGGTAAATGGAAAGAGCTATGAATCCCTATTTGGGCAAGAGGGAGAAGAGGGATTTTTTGTTGTTGTTAATTAATCACATATTAATTTTGCATTTATCGAGTGTTCACAATTGAATGTGAACAACCAAATGTACTTAGAGAGACGTACGAGGCTGTTAAGAGCTTTTCATATGCTGTGCACTCAAGAGGCCAGGGCTGTTTCCTATTGGGGCAGAAGGTGTGAGGCAGTGACTCTTGAGAACTTTCCTGGGTCGAAAAAGTGTTAGTAAACATTTTTTTTTTTTTTCTGTAAGAATTCTCTCATAGCCTAACATTATGTTAGTCTGTAACAGTCAAGATTCATGAGCATCTGGCTCCGTTCTCTTTTTCTACTTCATGGACTCAGCAATTGAACCGAGCTGAAAAATTTTGTTTTTCAAGCATACCCTGCACAATTTTTTTGTCAATTATAATGAAAATATTCATTAGATACTTAGTCTGCACTAAATACTTTATTTCATGTAATTTTCACCTTTATTAGGTAGAAATTATTATTATCTTCATGTCACAGATGAGGAAAATTAAAGCTTGAAAATTGAAGTGACTTGCTTAAGGTCACTCCGTTAGCAAAGGACAGAGCCAGTGTCCCACAGACATACCTGTCTGTCTCTGTTCAGTACTTACTCATCTCTCATCCAGCTAGCAGCTAGCGGCGTATGGTAGGCTTGACTTCTCTCTCGCATAGCAGAGGCTATTCTCAATGTCTAGTAGTCCTCGTTTCTTGAGTCACTAATCAAATTTAAGAGACGCTGAAAACTTCTCGGAAGCTCTCTGCACCTGGGTGGGCTTGTTGACTAACAGGCCTCACCCTATACTGATGAGGGTGCCAGCGTTCGAGCTTCAAGTGCAGGGACCAGGGCTGTCACTCTTCAGGATGGAGATGCCAGCTTGATCCCTCTGTTTTCAGTGCAGCGCTTGACTCTCACCTGGACCAGCACCTGATACCCACACACAGCTTCTCTGAATGAGCATCTCCAGAAAGCAAAGCCCGCCTCTGCAAGGATGAAGAGAAACCGCATGGGATCAGGAAGAGTATCTGGAAACCCAACACGACTTCCTTCCCATCCGGTTGCTGGCAGTGCATCCTCATCTAGGATTTGGAGGGGGAGGGGTGCCTGCAACCCTGACTTGCTGGTGGCAGGCCAGCTCTGGCGGTTTATTCCTCTTAAAATGTCCTTCACTCACCTCCTACGAGGGTCAACACCCAAACATCATCTCCTCCTTCAAATACACCACAAATGCTACACGCTCCAAGAAGCCTTTGTTAATTTTCTCAGGTATTGTCTCCCATAGCTCCTGGTGTTAAATGTTATGGTCATGTTTTATTATGTCCAATACAATTCATTCCTTTTCAGGACTAAATCTGAAATATGTTCTTCTTCACATTTCCTGAAGCATCTAGCCCCAAACATTGAGCGGCACATTTTGTGTAGCAACAACAGTCAGATTGCAGTTATTTATATGCTCCCTTCGTTTGGTCATTATGGCATAAAAAGAAAAATCTTTCTCAGTGATTATACATTTTTTATAGTTTGCTTCATAATTAATTAATAATTATAAAGAAGCTGAATAAATTGAAGTTTTATAATTGTTAAATGCCCACTTTGTGTTACACCTATATCAACACTAATTTTCACAGCAACCCTGCAAGGCAGGTATTGTTGTATTCACTTTACAACCGATGAAACTCAAGCTTGGAGAGGATGGCAGTTTACTCAGTAATGATACTTTATATTTATACAACACATATTTAATAAAAGACTTTCAACTTATATAATGCCAATTTTTTTGATCCTTTCAGCAAATCTTTGTGGTTCTTATTATACTTCTTTGACAAGTGAGGAAAAGAGACCTTGGAACAGCATTTCTTAAATAACGGTCTATGAAACTATGGGGTTCCTGAGACTTTTCTAGGGCTCCCCAAAACTGTTTCAAGAACTTTGTGAGGTCAAACTATTTTACTCATAAGACAACATTTGCCATTTTCACTGTCATTCTCCCATGAGCGTAGAGTGGAGTTTTCCAGAGGTTTCGTGATGAGTAATTACTCCATCTCTCTAACAGCTAATGGAAACTGTGCTTGTGTATTCTAGTGTTTTAAAAATTCCTTGGTGTTATCTTGTTACATTTAAAAATCTACTCTGTCAAAGTAGATCTCTCAACATTTCTGAATGGTCTCCTCTGTATCTGATGTCTGGTCATCACGCTCATGGCCTACACAGCAAAAGCGATGAAGTACTGCCATGGTGCACCTGGGGTGCAGGTAGGAGCATTCAGACCCAGGCATGTGGCAACAAGCAGAATGGTACCAGGGCAACAGACCTGCAGGCCCTGGGCCACATCAACTCAGCATGAATAGCTTGAGATATAAGAAGATGAAGAAGAGAGAAGAGAGCATGCGATATTTCTCCTGATGACATATAACTTATGGTAAGTTAGTAAGAGCAACCAGTTACCTTGATGGGGCTTGAGCACCAATTGTCTCCTCAGCCCTTGATTTTTCTACTACACACAAATTTGCATAAAGCAATGCTCATATGTATTTACCCAAGAAAGGAGGGACTATGTGACTATTGCTACAATAATTTGAAATTAAACAGTAAATCCTATGGAAATAAGTCCAAATTAAATTACCAATTTGACTTAAATTCTGACATGCTACAAGCCAGATTTCAGTACACTGGTTTTCTGGTCATTGAATAGAAAGAAAGTGGCCCTTTCTCTTAGCATTCTTCTCAGTCTTTGTGTGCCAGTCTTGCTTGTGCACTATGTTTTTCCCTTAAAATTTAAACACCATTTTCTTACCACCCACAGGATAAAATGCCAAGTGCTATTCTCTGATCAGCTATTGATTTTGTGCCATCTGTCACCTATGAAGCATGATTTCAAGGAAAGTAATGATGTGGCATCTCTTAACTTAAATTGTTCTAGGCAAACACTCCTGCCAAAGTGCTAGACATAAACCTGTTTATTCCCTGTCTACCACCATGATTTGTTTATGACTTTTATTATTTATAACTTACATCTAAATGAATTCACAAAACATGTTGGAAATTTGTATTTGAGTTGATAGGTTGAGCAGAAAGAAGGTGTTTAAATCATTATTTTCCTCAATCAGGAGGTTCTGATGGACATGCCAATCACTGAAATGAGCTTTCCAATAAAACATCCTTTCAAATAAGTTTTCATTTCTTCTGGCAATGCTAACCCTTATACTTCTTTCTCTTTCAGTTAAAAAAAAAATGCCAGTGAAGAAAATTTACATTATTCAATTTGAACTTCCACCATTTATTAAAAATTATTTCATATCAAAAGATATTCTTATAATTGATGTTTAAAATGGAAGTTGGATATAGTGTTATCAAAAGAATCATAATTACACTTATTTTAAGATGTAGCAATCAATGAATTGCATATCTATTATTATTTTCCATGATGCAATTTCTAGTATACTTTTCTCAATTGTTGGCCTCTGCCTTCTCTGTTTACCTAACCAACTACTTTATACACATTCTTTCTAATTAAGTTTACTTTGTTTTCAAGGAATAGAAATACATTCAAGCCAACCCAAGAAAGATAAGGTGAGGTTATTATTATAACAATAAAGATGGTAATGTATTGGAATCCAAATTCAAAAAATGGAATCCAAAGCACCATTGTATCCAAGTGCAACCATGTCAGGAAGTGGCCTCAAGGATTAAGGAAACTAGCTCTTTCTCTCAGGTCATGGAGTCCACTACAAATATACACTGAGAAATCTTTATGAGCCAGGCACTGTCCAAGCAGCAGAAAATAAATGAGAAATTGTCTCTGCCCCCTTGACACTTATAGTTTACTGGGAAGCACAGACATCAAACCAACTACTTAAACATTTTAAAAGTAGTAAAATTGTATTAAGTATAAACATTAAATCTAGAACACAACTGATTTTGAGAGAATAGAAGAAGCCACTTCTAGAAGTGATGCTGAGGTTGAAATCTTAAGAATAAACAGAAGGTAACTATGAGCATTCAGTTAGTACAACTGTGTGTTGTCTCAATCACTTCTTTTGCTATAGCTGCTTCATTTTTCTGCCTATCAGCCTTTTTTGCCTACTTATACTCTTTTCTACAGATCTAAAATATACCTATATAAATCTGGAGATTACATAAGCATAGGCAGACTATGGTCTCTGTTGCTAAAATGGAGAATCTTATTGACTTAGCCTGGTCTATGGAGAATTTGGCTTCTGTTTGGACCAAACAGCTTGAGGTGGGAGAGAGGAGATGAAGCAGGAAGGGCTTGAAGTAAATGGCTATGACTGTGGTCGAGAAGAATAAGCAAGAAGGAAAAGTGGACTGTGGCAGGTGAACTGATTGGCATGCCTAGGACGCAGGGCCTTTTATGCACACACATACACAGTACATCACAGACAGTGTTCTATCTTGTTTCTCATTGGTGGGAGGAGTTGTACACACACCTATTCCAGCTCCCTGTGTGATTACTGGACAGCACGTAGCAGGAGTTGAAGAATGGACAGAGGAACAATCCGATTGTGGCTATAGAAATAAATGTGACTCCCTTGGGAAAGGTATTCATGACTCCACTTGGCCTAGCTCCCATCTCTAACCCTCTATGGATTACTATTGCTGCTTTGAAAAGAATTATGTCAAATGCTACATAATTTGCATGTTCACAATAAAATTACTCTATCAGTGTTAGTCTAGTAGTAAATTTTTGGGTTCTAGAGTCAGGCAAACCCCAGTTTGAATCCAAACACTACTAATTACTAACTATAATAAAAGTTACCTAACATAGTGAAGCTGCAAGATTCTTCATCCAGAAAATTAATAAGAATTCCTGTGTCCCAGCTAAAAATTCTGTGTGGTAGCATATAACAGACTCTCCAAAATAACTGTGGCTTTAATACATATGGCTTAGTCTCTCTCATAAGTGAAGTACAGACATAGCCAGTCCAAAGCAGACAGACCAAAGAAGCATCCAGATCCCAGGCTTCTATATTTCTGCTACTCCATGCTTAGCACTGGCTTCCATCCTCAAGTCATCAAAGTAGGTCATTAGAAATAAGGCCTGTATTCCAGATTATAAAAGGAGAAACTGGGCTTTTGGCAGGTGGGTTCAGAGGGAGTACCTCCCCAAAGCCTAAATTCTGCACCACAGTTGTATGCACATCTCATTGGCTCAGCCACATGGATGCATGAAGCTGCAAGGTAGGCTTGCAAATGGCGTCTTTCAGCTGGCACTTTGTCACTTTGGATAAAATTTCAGTAATAAGGGGAAAAAGACATATATACTGGTAGGCAATCAGCTGTCTGGCACAATATTCCTTACAGGATTATTGTGCAGATTAAATGAGTTAATACATCTTAACATGGTAGCATAGTGCTTGCTACATTGTCGGCACTCAAAGGCTACCAATGTTACCATTAGCCAATTGCCAGGGACATAAATTTCCATTACTTAAAACTCATTAAAAATATACAAGCACATTGAAAAAGAAATTATCTATGATTCTGGAATATATAAATTCCTTTATTCTATTTGGAACTGGTAAAATTTTAAAGAAAATGAACCAAAAATGTCATAGACAACATATGTAGGAAAATAGTTTAAGCCAGTAGTTAAAAATTATAGTTCAGACAGTTTATAAATGAACAAAAAATTGATTTTTTTTATTAAATGTAAGCTTCAAAGCTGGGAATCTGCAGAAATTTCATATATAGGGGAGAAAACTGGTTTTCTTGAATTCTAGAACAATTCTCAATAAACAAATTAGAAGAGATGATAATAGAATGTGGGTACTTCCTCAATACTTCACAGATTTTCACACAGTTCAGTACAAGTGCCTATGTGGGTGGAGAATGACAGAAAAGTGTTCCTGTTCTCTTTAGCAGTCTTTAGTCTCTGCTCTCGGTGTTGGCATCTTCCATTTTCACCAGCCTTTCCTCTCCTCTGTTTTCCTCTAAGTCTCCACTTCTCTATTTCCTGTCACATTCCCTTTGCATTTTCCCCTTTGCTATGTTTTCGAGTTTGATGCAAATCATAATCAATGTTTTCGTTCCTTTTTAGAGTGTACATCATTGTGAATCACTGCTTCCAGGCAGGAGATGGTGCCAGGTTTTCTCAATGCTAATTCTCTCTTTTAATGCTCTCTCAAAACCAAAATGGAAATACACTATTGGAAATATGGTAGGAGAATGGGTTTCAGCAACACACAGACCTAGGTGTGTGCCACCTTACGCAAGTAAAATAATTATCTCCAGTTTCAGTTTCTCTTTCCCTAAAACTAGCAGTTTCTCTTTCCCTAATAACAGCATATTTTACTTAAGGGCTTTTCTTAAGGATTAAATCTGATGATGTACATAAACTCCATAGCATAGAACAAATAAATGTTATCTATGTTAATAATGATGATGATAATGAAACTAGATACACAAATTCCACTGTTAGCCTTCTGGTATCTACAAAACATTGCTGTTAAATAAATAACAATATTTTTTTAAATAACAAGTGTTTTACTATGCTATTAGATAAATTAGAACTTTCCACATAGAGCAAAACAAACCAAAACTCAAAAACAAATATGCTATGTTTGGTTCATCTGTTGTGTAAATGTCATTCCTTGATAGAATACTGCAAATTGTCCAAAGTCTGTCCTTGTGGCTCTAGTCCAATAGCCAATGTTGTCATGCATTTTCTGTACAATGAACTATGATGCTGCACCCTCAACCTTCCATCATTTGGTCTAAGAAACATATCATCTTTCTGGTTATTTTTTTCTGGTAGCTTGAAGTTATTTCCTCATGATTCATCATTCTCCCAACAGAAAAATTCAGACTTTATTAGGTTATATACACCATGTTAATCCTTACTGATAACACCTTTAGTCTAATTAGTATAGATATGTTTACTTTTTGCCTGACCATCTGAAATAAATGTTCCCACTCATTCACTGCCTTCCAAAGCACATATGGTGTTTTTCTGTCTAACAGGCTTTTTCCCAAGGCACTGACATATCTCGACAGACTTCCTCTACCTCTATCAAAAGCAAAGGTTTTTAAATGGTTTTGGCTGATGGATGTTTTTTGAGAATCTGATAAGAAGTATAGCTATTCTCTCTGAAAAACAAGAGTACATATGAACATTTCTATCAAATAGTTACACAAAAGTTCAAGAGATTCACAGAACTGCCTGACACCCATCAATTAACTTTTTAGGCCCATTCATTTAAAAAATATATATATCAGTTAATTTCAGAGTATGCTTTAAAAGTCTTATTAAATTTTATCTTATAGATGGAATGTATAAAAGTATAAACAAAATTTAGTTTCTCTACAACCCACAACCGAAGTTGGTGGCTTGGTTCAACCAATATATGTATTTTTTTCTCCTCACTTCTAGTTTTGTGTTATCTTCCTTTATTTTAGGAGACCACTTATATCCATAACACCTCAATCTTCACAAATGAGTTACAAATAAATTCAGTGATTATCCTGTAGAACTAAAATAGGAAATAGCTTTTCTAAGATTCATATGGTGAATGCACACATCATTTCCAGCTCTTATAAAGCCAAGTCCATTTTCAATTTCCAATCAAATTTATATATCTTCCCAATCTATGAAAAAGGTTGTTATTTCTCTTATAGTACCATAACAGAACTTAGCAAACTGTGAATAAATCTTCCGATGATATTCCTGAGAGAGGGATGAAAATAGTTAATGACTGTTAACATGAATGTGATTAAATATATGCCAGTATCTCCAATATACTGTTATTCCCACTTTGCAAATACTCACAGTTTAAGGGACTCAAGAGCCATGTAGTTATTAAGTGGTGGTAAACCTGGGACTGCAATCCATTTCTATGTAAATCCAAAATCTAGTTTTTTTCAACTGTGCATTTCTACCAGGAAACACATTTATATTCATCCATCTATCTATTTATCTGTCTTTTCACCAACCTTTGTTGAATAACTGCTATAGCAAACATATTATGATTTTAATTAAGGAAATATATACATAGCTTATGTGCATTAAACATATGCAAATTTTACTATATTCCCTTAGTGAGAATAAAAAGAGAGAGAATAATTTGAATAGTTCAAGTGGTTCTGCTCACCATTCTATTCAATGAGTGTGTGGACACAAAAGGTCTGAGATGTTACATAAGAATTTGTAGAACTCTCAGTTGCTCTCGGTTCCAGTGTGCCTCCCATAGTGAGAGCCACAAGGTGTAATTTGAGTCATTAAAATATGGTCTTGCAAATTTATATTTTGTACATATATGCTTTTTTGTATTTGTATTATGTACTATTATAGTAATATCTATGTATAAACATAGCCAAAATCATTATACTCCATGAGTTCATTTATAAATTTTAGGAGTAACTTTGACTATATGTAATAATTTTCAAGTTATGTCCTGATTTTAAAATATAAACCCCATGTAACCTATGACTGTACTACTCACACATCATGTAAGTAAGGAAAGGATGTGCTAATAATAAAAAGATGAATGGCAGCTCTAAAATGGGGTCCAGAGAAACAAATATTAAGAGTCAGACCTCAACTCTATCTGGAGAAGGACAGCTTGGCCCATGAGTATAAGCATCTAGTTAATTTTGTAGCATTAGAAGTAGATGAATCTGTTTACACAATAATAATTTTACATTCCAAATCATTGAAATCATCCAAGCAAATCTTGCCTTACTCTTATCTCATCATTCCTATATGCAACTTTATAATTATAATTTGATTTTCATACAGATTCACCTATAAAGAAATAATGTGATTTGATCCATTTGTGACTACATCCATCTAATGTACTTGCTTGGAATTCTGAGTTTTCTTTTGTCCAATAGTGTTTTATCAATTTGAATGAAGAGACTCAGTTTAACTACGATTCCAATGGCATCTAATCATATCAGGGGTCCTACAATCCAACTCCAAATTTTCTAAGTAAAGATAAACCCCTGGAATATGGTAATCCACCAATGTATTACATTTGAGAGGACCTGAAAAGATGAATGTATCATGGAAGAGGTAGGAGATGGAAGTCTGTGAGGAGTCTGGAACGTCATGCTGGGTGTAGATGTTAAATTATAGGCAATTATGCGTCTCTGTTGGCTTTTATGCAGGGAAGAAACTTTGTTTTCTTGGGGTTGGCTGGGGTGAGAGGAGAAGTTGTGTGTCCTCTGATGTTTTGGTTCTCTCTTGTCTTATTTTCCCTTTTGTTTATTTCCCCTTTATCACTCCATTGGCAGGTGGTGCTTCTACCTTCCCTTTGCCTCTTTTTCTCCTCAGAAATGTTGCCTTTCAAAGACTGCCCCTTCAAATTCCATCTATATTTAAATTCCTTCCTGCGGTCCATGCTCTTATCTACCAGGCACATTTTTATGGCAGTATCTCCATACCTCCTAGGGGAGCTTTGTGTTTCTGGTACTAGTTTTACACCAACTATAGGACAATCCTAGATCCACTGATTTCTCTCTCCAACAATGGTTATAGCCTTTTTCTCACTAAAGACTTTGCTATAGGAGGGTCTAGATGGTAGCGAGAGAGATACCAGACTGAGTTTTGTGGTTTCTGTTTCTTGTCTCAGAATTCTCATAAAGTTTATCATTTCTCTGTCTCTAAACTATGCTGAAGGTGTGGCTTTGGTGTAGCTTTATTTTTCTCTCTTTCTTGATCTGTACTGTTTCTGAGGAAAATATTGGCAGACAGGGACATAGAAAATCACCATTGACTTCAATTATTTGTAATTCCTCAAATATAATTATGCTACCAGCGTGGAGGACAGATTGGAGGAGAGGCTAAAAAGTGGAAACACTAAATAGAAGGCTATAGTAGCAGCATAACTAAAATATAATGAGGACCATAATTATAATAACTTTGTAGATGAAGAAAGTATAGTGGATTCAGATGACATTAAGAATTTGAAAAGTGTGGAACAGCAGAGGAAGGAAGGGTGACCCCTAGGTTTCTGTTTGAGCCATTGAGTACTATGATAGGAGAACCTTTCTGAGATAAACAGGATGAGGACTGATTCGTGGAGATGGAGAATGTATGTAGAGGGAATTTAATAAATTCAATTTCAGAAATGTAAATTTGGAGTGTCTGAGAAATATCCAGGAGGTCTTGTCACTGGAAATTTAGATAAAAAGAGTACAAAAGGAGTGTTTGCAGCTGAGCACTGTGGCTCACGCTGTAATCCCAGTGCTTAGGGAGGCCAAGGTGGGAAGATCAATTAAGGCCAGGTGTTCGAGACCACCCTGGACAATATAGCAATCTCTACAAAAAAGTTAAAAATTAACAAGGCTTGGTGGCTCATGACTGTAGTTTCAGCTACAAAAAAGTAGCTGAGGCAGAAGGATCACTTGAGCCTAGGAGTTTGAGGCTACAGTGAGCCATGATTGCACCACTGCACTCCAGCCTGGGCAACAGAGTGAGACTCTATTAAAAAAAAATGTGTTGGAAGTAAAGATAGAAATCTTCAAGTCAACAATAATAAACCTGACAGAACCTGTGTTTATGTGTGAGGTTTTTCGAGAAAAAGAGGGTAGAAGAGAAAGAGAAAAAAGGAGAAAAACATGCCATGATAAAACCTTGGGAGACACCTTCAATGATGGTGTAGGCAGAGGAAGGGGAGCAAGAAAAGAGACCTGGAAAAGTGAACTCAGTAAGGTAGGGGCAAACCAGGGGAGGCCCCTCTTGGAAGTTGGGGATAGAATCAGTTTCTTGATGAAAGTATTGGTCCATCATATAAATATTGCACAGAACATACAGAAAGAAGGAAAGGGATGTAAGAAGCAGTTACTTAAAGACTGAAAACCTGTCAAATTTTTTGGCAGTAGGATGTCATTGGTGATGTCTGCAAAGGCCACTTTCTGCAGGTTGGTGAGGGTGAATAGCAGATTACAATGGGTTGAATAGTGAGGAAGAGCTAAAGAACTGAGTGGGGGCAAGAAGTGGAGACCTCTTATCTGCAGTGCCTTATCCATTGTAGTCTCTGAAGAAAAAAACGAGGACAGTAGTTAAAGAAAAATGTTCTCAAACTAATATTCTGACAACATTCACACTCTTGACAAGTGTCACTTTTGACTATATTTATACATGCCTTTTCATTCATTTTAAATTGGAAGTTCCTTTATGTAAGGATAGACATCTAAATCATTTTTGTATGAAGCCGTAGTGTGTACCCCCTGTGAATTCAGTAAGGATCTCTTGGCCAAATGAATGGACCGATGAAAGACTCAAAGAGCCAAGACCACCTCTGTTCCAAATCTCAGGCATAATACTCGGTCCTATTGCTTGTAAAAATGTTTAGCCTCTGTTCAGAAACAATGAAGAGATTCTGACTCTTAGCTTATTTTATGATCTCTGAATGACAGTCCCTGGCAGCCGAAGCAGAGGAGCCATTAGGATGCACCAAAGATTCTGACAACCAGCTAAGGTATGTAAATGGCCGCTCTGACAGCCCTCCTCCAAAAGGCGCTTTCAAACCTTAATGTGCTTCACCATTTACCTGTCATCTTACAAGTAAAGAAACATTTTTTCCTGTGTAACTACCCACTGACACTTATTTAATTTTATTACTGCTCTCTGCAGTGCTTCCAGACAGATCTCCTTTGAGTCTATTTTGATTAATAATATGGTTTGCCCTTCTTGTTTGATTTCCAAGCTCATCGCAAAGTGAGACTCCAAGGTGGACCTCCAGATTTTCTCCACATCGAATCTCTTTTGAAAGGATGATTCTGATTGATACAGGTGTCAGAGAACACACTGCTGGGCGCGAATATAAAAGCAACAGCATGTACCCAGCATGGCAGAAAGGAAGAGAAAACAACCCAGAAAGAACGTGCTAGAGCTTAGTTTTGAAGAACAAAGATCCAAAGGACAAATGTGGACCAAAATACCCAGTGCAAGATTTCATAATACTCTTGAATTTCACCCCAGATGTATCCTTTATATAGGCTAGCATGTTTATTTTATATTTTAGAATCCAATAAAGAAATAAAATAAGAATATTTCCTGTTAAACTTGAAATTCAAACATCTGCCTCCTGGACATGGTCAATTTCTCCAGCTTGCTGTGGTGGTAATGTCCTTGCTATTTGCATGATATCGGCTTGAATTCCTCAAATCCCTGATGATTGTTTGGGTAGAGATATGGTAGGCAAGCCTGAGTTTCTCCATGTTGTTTCAGCTTAATCCTCAATCTCCATGCCAACTTAAACCTCCTCTGTGAGTAGTCCCTTGTTCTACACCCCACAGCCCCACCGAGTCATAACCTCCCAAATTCCTCCGACCTGTGGTTATGTGTATTGCAGATTTTACTTAAGAATTGGGAGACGGCAGAGTGAGGGATAGCTGTACTTAGCTGCACAGCAGGACAAATAAGGTAACATTGACTATCAGACACCCCTGGCCTTAAAACTTACCTAGGGAATTTGTGATGGTAATATTTTTGCTAGGATTGTAGCCTTGCACCATGTTGCTGTCCCTCTTTCTCCTCACACCAAACTCCATTAGATAGCTGTAGCTCCCACCCAAGGTTTCCAATAAGTTCTGCTGCAGAAAAGTTCAGCCAGCCCTTTGTTTTATCATAAACCATCTGCTCACGCCCAGAGGGCCTCATCTTCATACTTATGACCGAACATGACTCTTCTCTCCCAGGAGGAATTTTGTGCCGGCCCTCAAAGTAATACATTTTTTCCTCCTTCTGCTACTTTAAAATAAAGCTTGTATGCTTGGACGACTCGCTATAATGAAAATTAGGTGCTTATGTTGTCACATTCCCATGAAAACAAAATGTGAAGATCATCAAGATTTATTTCACTACTTTTGCTTTTGCTCCCAAAGGATTTATCCTAATCTTTCCACCTTGGTCTATTCTATTCTCTAGAAGTCTCAGCAAAATAGTTAGAAAAGGAAAAGTAGGAACCCTTAGTTTCGAGCGCTCCCCCTCTTTTTCCCACCCCATCTCAGTTCACTACATACAAAAGGTTTATGATACCCTATTCTAGGAAAGCCCCCTCTCTTATTCCAGGGTATTCAACATGTCCACATTCTTAAGTTTCATTATATTCTCCATAACTTCCTGCCCTGCGTTCCTTTCCTTTTGCACGTGCCCTGTGTTAAGAGATATTCATTTGTTCCACTTAATTTGCTGAATGAGCTATTTCCTGCAATTTCCTAGTGAAGCAAACAGACAAAAAAAGTCAACTCTCATGCAGCATATATGCATTGGTGAAAGACAGAAACAAGCAAAAACAGACAAAGCAGGCTGGGCACGGTGGCACACACCTGTAATCCTAGCACTCTGGGAGGCCAAGGTGGGAGTATTGCTTGAGCTCAGCAGTTTGAGACCAGCCTGAGCAAGAGTGAGACCCCATCTCTACTATAAATAGAAAGAAATTAGCCAAACAACTAAAACTAGAAAAAATTAGCCAGGCATGGTGGCACGTGCCTGTAGTCCCAGCTACTTGGGAGGCTGAGGCAGGAGGATCACTTGAGCCCAGGAGTTTGAGGTTGCTGTGAGCTAGGCTGATGCCACGGCACTCTAGCCCAGGCAACAGAGTGAGACTCTGTCTCAAAACATAAAGAAACAGACAAAGTATTTAATATGATGAAAAGAGCTATTGGCTTCAGTCCGTATTGCCTCATCTCAAAGGATTCTTCTAAGTACTTGCCATTCTATACACAACTCTTATTTTTATCTAAGAATTTGAATTCTTTTCCCGTATGGTCATATATATTTACATAATGCCTATACTATTTTAAAAAGCACGTAATTAATTTGTTAAATGTTTTAAATGCCCTGATAATAGAAAATATCCAAAATTGAAAGAAAAGAGCTACAGAGAAAATTAAAAACAGGGAAGAGAAATAGAGTGGAGTGGGCTACAGTTTTAAATAAAGTTGTCAGAGAAGCACTCACTGACAAGTTTGACATTTGAGCAAATATTGGTGTATTGGTTTGCTATTGTTGCTTTAACTGATTACCTCATACTTACTGGCTTAAAAGGACACATATTTATTCTCTTGCAGTTCTGGACATCAGAAGTACAAAACCAGTATCACTAGGAGGAAATTCAGGTATAGGCAGAGCAGCACTTGCTCTGCAGGCCCTGGGGGAGCATCTGTTTCTTGCCATTTCCAGCTTCTAGAGCTGCCTTCCTTGGCTCATGGCCCCTTTCTCCATCTGCAAAGCCAGCAGTGTAGCATCGCGCTTCAGTGGTCACATTGCCTTCTTCTGCACCAGATCTCCCCCTGCCTTCCTTTCAAAAGGGCACTAATGGTTACATTTAGAGCTCACCTGGATAATAAGGGATAATCTTCAGTGTAATCACATTTGAAAAATCTCCTTTGTCTTATAAAGTAAAATGCATAGATTCTAGAAATCAGAACTTGTATGTCTTTGGAGGCCATTATTGAGCTTACCACAGGTAGTACAAAAGCAGGCCATGCAGATGTGTGGGAGAGGTTTCCATGCACATAGAGTGGCCACTGGAGAAGTGTTGAGGCATGCATGTACCCATGAAATCAACGAACAGCAAGGAAGCCCGTGTGTCCTGAGTGAAGCAAGTAAAACAGAAAGCATTTGAAGAGGTCAGAGAGACAAGGAAGAGGGTCCAGCTACAGAGCAGATCCGACAATGGGCTATACCTTTGAAGCCCATTGTAAAATTTTGGCTTTTATTCTGAGGTGGGATACAGCTAAGGTGAAGAATCCATCCAGATGAATATATTAGAAATGCTGAAATGTTGGACTCCTCTTCCAGACATTGGCACCACCTCACCACAGTGTAATAATTATTTTCAACCTTTCTCTTTACTCCTGCCCAAATCACACATACACATTCAAAAACTTCTCTATTCTAAATTATCAGAGTTCCAAAAGCCAGGCTTCCCAGAGTGTCTGTTCCCCATGAAAATATTAAAAAGCCTTCCAATATAAAAGGTGAGGACTGCTTGATCTCCTCCAAGTAACGCACCATGCACTTTCTCTTTACAACATTATCAACTCTTTAGCTTTCATTGTGCAGTGCATTCTGTTTTGAGCATATGACTTACAAGGATCCTAGGTGATTGAAAAGGGGAGTGGGATAGGGGAGAAGATGGGGGAGAGACTGTCTGCATGAGGCCATTCAAATAGGTACCTCCTATTTGAATAGGTGTTTCCAAGCACATGTGCACATCGCCTGGACAAGTTCAGGCAGTTTTTGGCAGAAAACTCACCTGGCATTGACAAGAACTATTAATAAGTCTCTCCAGCACTGGGAACATAATAAGCTTGCTCAAATGGCAAGGATGGCCTGCAAGCCTTGGTTTGTCTCCCACTCTGCTCCCTGGCAGGGGAGACTGACAGCGTTCAGCAGTCTCCTGGTGATGACTATTGTTTCTGATGTGCAGTTGGAGAGCCAATTTGGAAGCCAGAAACTAAACCTTGTCTCTTTCTCTTTGCATTCCTGCCACAACAGTTTAATTCTCCAGGCAGCGTGCATGCTTCTTTCTACCTAGGAGAAGGATCATAGACAAGGAAGTTCAGGTTCACTATTTTAATGTGTCATCTCACTGCACAGAGAATCCATATTTCCGGTTGCATACTTTGCCCAGTAAGCAATGGGCAAGTGAAATGACCAAACAAGTGAGAAGAAGTAAAGTTAAAGACTGAAGAGCTGCTACATAGGTATGTATACTTAAAAAGGTCTTTAAAAATCCAGAGAGCAATGGAAAATCTATAGAATTTAAATTCCACAATTATTTGGTTATTTCTGCTCTTTCATCCCTGAGCATGCTTTCTGCCCATTGCATGCTCTTTAGGGGTATAGACAAATCCACAGGTAAACTCATCTAAGTTTATCTCCAAGGTCTAACCCTCAGAATCTTTTTAGGAGAATTTCCTCTGCTTAGTAAATATTCAAAATAGCACAGGTAAGCAAATCACAAACCACTTTTTGTTTAGTGATCTTTGTCGTAACACCAAGTTTCCAACAGAGCTTCAGTTACCATTTGGCAGTGAGGGATGTATTTTTTAGGGGAGAAGGGAAGGAGTTGAAGACAAGTGAACTATGCTGACTTCTTGCCCTTCCTTGTTTTGTTTCTTTACTTCCCTATCAGCACTTTTTGGGATCACCTCCCAAATAAACTACTTAGACTCAAGTTCTTACCTCAGGGTCTGCTTTCTGGGGGAACCCAACCTAAGATAGGTATCTAGCTGTTCATGCCATTTATAGATCTCTGTCACTGACTTAAGGTAAATACATCTGTGAGTTAGGAATCTTGAAGGATATCAGGTAATTGGCCCTAATAATCTCAGGGATGTCAAGTAATTTAACAAAGTTTACTCAATGAATTAATGGAAGAGTTACAAGTAAAACCCATGATTGGTAAATTTGACAATATGATTTTTCTTTAAATTTGCATGAAAAAAATCACTATAAACGAAGTCTAAAAAAATTTAACAAACTGGGAAACATTATCACAACATGCACTACAAAGGGCTAAAATCTCTAATATATAAAGAACCTTTAAAATTGAGGGGGAAAAATACAAAAACCCAATGAAAATGTCAAAAATGTATAAACAGAAAACTCTCAGAAAAATGATATAAAAATGCTCTTCAAACATAGGAAAAATGTTCAAAATTACTAATAATTAAAGGATTGCAAATTAAGACAACACTGAGATATAATTTTTTACCTATCAGACTGGAAAAAAATTTAAAAATGTAACACAGTTGTTCTGTGAGGGGCATCCTGGGGGAAAAAATCACTCTCATGAATTGCTAGTAAGAATGCAAAGTGGTACAGTCCTTCCTAAGGGAACTTTAGCAATATCTAGCAGACTATATATGCATTTACCTTTCAACCCAACAATAGCAGTTTTAGGAATCTAACCTGAAGATACACCTTCAACAATGCAGAAATGCACATGTGCAAGGTCATTCATTGACGCATTGCTCGTCATTTCAAAATGTCTACACATAGGAAAGTGGTTGAATAAACTCTAGGATATACACACAGTGGAGTACTATGCAGCTGTAATAGAAGAATGAGGCTAATCTCTGTGAACTGATAAGGAGTGATTTTGAGGATATACTATTAAATTTAAAAATCAAAGCACAATAGAGTCTCTGTAGTATGTTACCTTTACATAAGAAAGGAATAAAAGAAAATTAATATGCATCTGTTAATAATATTACACCAATGTTAATTCAGAATTTGATAGTGGCAAATGATTAAGGTTTATAACTAAAGCCTATACCGAAATACATTATGCTGGTTTTTTGTAAATTTTCTGTAAGTCTAAAATTACTTCAAATTTTAAAAGTTTACAAAATGGTTAGAGTCCAATTTATTTCAAAAGTAATGCCCTTGTAATTGTTTCTTCTTACAACCCCAAATTTGTAAACTACCCTACGATCTACCCTTTAAGAGTCCCAGTTGTTTAGCTTTTCCCTTGAGTATATGCACACCTACCCCATAGTTACCCAAGAATTTTTTTTTCAAGAAAACCAGTTAGTTTCTGTTTTCACGTAATGGAAGAAATATAACTGACTAGCTTAAAGGATAGCCTTTGCAGCCCTGTTTTTAAGATTTAATGTTTCCTTGTTTTCATGTCCAAGTGGAAAGCTTATTGAAAGAAAAAACTTAACGTGATCTTTTTTTCTTTCCTTTATTGTAAAATGCTGACATTCTATGGTCTCAAGAATTAAAACAAGCTTAGAGAAATTCTTAATTACAAATATTAATAAAAGGATGTAGATAGCACAAGTGGTAATAGAAGACAAAGTTGACCTTTGACAGTAACTTTTACCGCTTTCAATTTTAATATGCCATAACTCAGCTTCCTGGGAGCCCCTTTCTGCACTATTCTATCTGAACCTCAGAATGATATCAAATAGAATGAGATGTGTTTACTAACTAGAAAATATCTACTTTCTCATTGTGAATCTTCAAGACCAACTTTCTAATTTATTTCTCTCTTCATTCCTGTCTCTGTATCTTTTCTCATCTATTGTGGCCTTTCAGACCTTTCCAGTTATCTTCACCAGGGAGCCAACTGAATTAATTTTTAAAAATACAAGTTAAAAAACCTTCTCTTTCTACGAGTTTCCAATAAGTATTTCCTGATTCTGATGTGGGTCAATGTTAGGATGCAAATGTATTTGATGGTAAATGAGGACTGGTCTAAGAACCAGGCAATATTGTGAAGAATCTGAAATTTGTCCAAATTTCTCGCCTTCCTGATCATTTTATTTTCATTCATTTACTTATTCACTTAAAAATATTAAAATTTTAAAAATATGGATAGACAAAAAGTGAATACACCCAGTAGGGTCCCATATATTGATAGGAAGACAGACACACAAATACAGTATCACATAAAGCTATAGTGTTTGTATGGACTTTCTTTGATTTAAAAAAATAATAATCTGAATAAAGAATGGGCTTAATTTAAAAAAAACAGCAACAACAGAAATGATGGTATAGATTCAGAAATTATTAATTCAGTTTTCATTAATCCAGTTGTAAGTAATTGGTCTTTTCCCACAACACTAATTTTTTATCTCCCTTGTGCTAATTATAAGTGTTTTATCCAAAAGTTACTTCAAAATATCTGTTTCCTCTAGTACTTTGGTGGTGTTTTGAGTGAAGACTATGACACATATGCACTGATATCTCTAGCACTTAGACATATACCATTTACTCTAGGAATATTTTTGATTATCAACAAAAAATTTAAAACTAAAAAAAAAAAAACTTATTTGGCAAAATCATTTTGGCTGGTTTTAAGGAATTTACTCAAGCAAAAATATTGGGTTCCTATGTTTAATTTCCTGTTTTCTCTGACAACACACGTCATTCTGTGGTGAAGGATAGAGAAACAAAGATAGCTGTTATTTATTATTTATATATTTATATATTTTTACTCAATATCACTCATAATGAGGTTGTTATGAGAGGAGGCTGGAGGTAAAGGTAGTAAATGTTAAAACCTTTGTGCTGATCTTAAAAGCACAGTGGGAGCTATTAGAGGGCAATTGAGGGAGGAATGGAAATTAGTTTTATATTTCAAAAGGATCACTTGGACCATCAATTTGAAAAGTGGCTACTGATAGAGCAGAGGTTATAACGGTAATCTACATGGAAGCAGAGAGAAGCAAGTGGATTCAAGAGAAAAATAAAATTGGCAGGACTCACTAATGGATGGGAATTGGAGATAGAAGAATTAAAAATGATTCCTAGGTTACTGTCTTGAGCAACTACATTGCTGCTCCTGCTGGAGTTCCTTTCACAGAGATATGGGAATTGTACAAAAGCACCAAATTGAGAGCTGATCATGAATTTGAGTTAGCACTGAAATATGAAAGAGAAAATGTCTTTCAACAGCATTTAATACTATTGATCTCATTTTCCTTAAAATATTTCGTACTTCTTTTTGTATCTTCCTGGTATTCTTTCTACGTTTTTTACCTCTCTTATTATGTATATTTTGTGTCTCCTGAACTCTAAATGTTGGAGTCCCCAGGGCTTTGTCCTTGGTCTTGACCTCTTTCTATCTCACTAACTCTCTATCTCATTCTTTGGCGTGGTTTCACATATCATCTACACTGTTATAACTCCCACATTTAGATCTAAATCTCAAGTGCTGTGTTCTCTGGGAGCTGATATGTACCTCACACCAAAATTTTATGTTTTCTTTCCTGCCCAAGATCTCCCGCCACCTGTCCAACTCCCACACACAAATGCCCCAAGGATTGCTTTATGATTCACAAAGGAGGCAGAGTCTTGGATTCACAAATAAACTCTAAAAGGATAGAAAGCAATGGTTTGGAAAGTAGTCAAATATACAATTGAAAATAAGGGAGAAGTCAAAATATTTTTTTCAGAAGATCAAAATGAATATGGATTTGAACATTACGTACATGATGGAGATGACCAAGTGAGTAAAACAGAGGACCTTTTTATTTGAGATTGTTCTAATGTATAAAATCAGTTATATGAAATTCTGTGGATTGAAGAGGGCCTGATTTCGTAATCTCCAGATGATACTGCTCCCAGAACTACAGACTTCTCTAAGCGACCTCGCATTTAACATCTCCACTCGAATGTCAGATAGGCATCTTGAAGTTAACACAACAAACTTGAGCCCCTGATCTGAGAGTACCCACCAGCCCAACTACTTCCTGTTACATATATCAGCCAAGCTGACACAAAATTAACTACCACAGAAGTTATCTTTGACTTCTCTTTCCCCAAAATACCCCATCCTATTCACTCCATTTACCACCTTGGTAAAATTTACCCACATCTTGTGTCTGAATTGTTGTAATAGCCTCTTACCAGGTTTCCCTATTCTACATTTTGCATCCTCTATGTATGCTCCCAGCCTCAGGGTCTTTGCTCTTGCTCGTCTCTCTGCCTGGAAGGATTTAGCCCCAGATATCTACATGACAGACCCAACCACTTCTTTCTGGTTTTAACTCAAAAGTCACCACCCCAGTTAGATTTTCCCTGGCCCCATCTGTCATCTGTAACAATTCATATTTCACTTCCCATTCCCTGCTTTATTTTTTTTCTAATGTTATTTAACTTATATAAATATTTACTTAATGTACTGTCTTCTACTAGAATACAAGCTCCATATGTAAAAATTTGTGTGTGTGTGTGTGTGTGTGTGTGTGTGTGTGTGTGTGTGTGTGTGTTGGGGGTGGTTATCACTGTATCCTAGGCCCCAGATTACTGCTTGGCAATGTTAGCTTTAAAGAATTCACCCTCCCCAAACTTCCTTCCAAACTTCCTACAAAACCCTCCCCTCTCCCCTTCCTAGGGATGTATTAGGTGCTCAGCCTTTGCCAGGCCCCTAGGGAGATAAGGGAATGAAATGCAAAAGGAGAACTTACTTCCCTTATCCTTCCAGATAAGGACTACCCTTATCACTCCTGGTTGTTCCCTAGGGAGATAAAGGAATGGAATGTAAGAGGGGAACTCACTTTCCTTATCCCTTCCGGGTTATTTTAAAAGAATTTATTTACTCCTCCCAGAAAAACCCTCTATAAAACCCAAGGATCTCCCCTTTTCTCTCGTGGACACCTTTTTCAGCCTCTACCCATCTACACCCAGATGCTCAAAATAAACAGCATTTTGCTACACATGAGGCTTTGTATGTCCCTCTCTTGGCTCTGGACCTAACAGGCATATATATAGTAGGTACTCAACAACACTAGTTTAATGATGCAAGTGACTTATGGAACTTAATCAGAATTAAAGGAAGTTTTGTAATTTGGGATGTCAGTAATGTAAGTACATTAGGGATTATTCAAGACAGAAGGAATGACAAATACAAAAGCCTTGGCCTGAAACAGATAGTAACGTTAGGGGGACAATACAAGTTCAATGTGACTGAAATATAAAGCTCAACTTGGGGGCAATTAGTGTAGAATGAATTTAGATTAGTTTGCAGGAGTTGATTATAAAATGCCTTATGGGAACTTTATGCTAGATAATGAGGAGATATTGAAAGATTTTAAGAAGGAGAGCGACAATGTGATATTTTCACTCTACAATTAATCGTAGATTGTAATTTAGATAATGTATTAAAGAAGGGCTAGGGAGAGGAGTAGTTGTTTCTGAAATGATCTTGCATACACTAGGATAGCTCTGGGGTAACTGTCTTATGGAGAGAGAGGAAAGGGAGAACGATGTTATTAAAGATGGGAATCTATCCCCTACATTAAATGCAAACAAAAATTATTAGGAAAAAACTGATGCTATTATAGGTTTCTAAGTCTCTGTTGCACTGAAATAAGAAGTCATTTTGAAGTCATAAACAAATATAATTGTAACAATGATTTGGGTACACATGGGAGCTGAGGAACTAATTATTTTCACCCTCTAAAGTACATGCTGTTGTTTATCAAGTTTGTAAGATAAATGTTTTAATTCATTACATTTACATAAATCCCTTTGCAGCAGCTTTTTATCAGTGCACTTACAAAATGAATTGATTTTCTAACATTTTTCTGCTTTTGTCAATTAATATACTTACACTTGAACTTTATTAAATTCAGTTTTTCTTTATGTAAAATATCTTATCAGCTTATCACCCAAAATATGGACTCTAGAATTAATCAAAATTTAAAAACTTAATTTCCTCCCTATGAATAGAGTGCACCTCTTACCTTCTGCACAGTACCTACTGCTTTCATTAAAGGAAAACCAGTAACTTTGCCCTTAGTTGTTTAGCTACTGAGTCTTTGTAGAACTGAAAAATTAAATTGCAAGTCGGCACAAAAACTCAGAACATCATGAAGAAGACTGCTGAATAAATATGTTTTTTTCAAAAAAATGAAACTCTACAGGCATCAATTTTCCTTAATGTGCGTTGTTCATCCTCTTCATCAGAACGGAGCTTAGTAAGTTGATTTGTAATTCTTCATTACAATCAAGCAAAATTCTACCCTTTATAATGCTCACTAAATATATTAGAGGAACAAGTATCAATACTCATTTCTGTGCTTATTATGTTCTTCAAGTACCTCCTAAAAGAGGATGAAGTAGCATTTGAGAGATGGGAGGAAGAAGCAAAAGGATAAAATTATACCTTTAAGCACATTAAGGAATAATATAAGGCTGATCTATTACACAAATAGCTCTTAGGCAACCCCAAATATTAGTCTAAAGGAGAGAATGACTGCTTCTTCCTCATTTTTTCTTCCCTGGGTACAGAGTGGCTCAGCTTTGATTTATGGGGTTACTGTTTTTATCCATCTCAGAGCCTTCTGGGTGCAAAACTGATACCAGCCAACTGAGTTCAGACCAAACAGGCCTTAACAGTTCTCTTCTAGCTTAACTGGACTATAGACAGGTTTATCCCTGACTATAAGCCCCTGACCTCCCTTTTCTTAGAGCATGTACTTTAGGAAACTTAACACTGTCATTTTTTTATTTATCCCTTTGAGATGCAAATGTTCTACAACCCAGGAGTGTCTTTCTCAAAGACCTGGGAAATGTAATCATCCAGAAAGACAGAGCTCCAGTATCCTAGTCTCTGCGAGTGGGCAGGAGCCTAACTTTGGGATAAAAGCCAATTCGCAAACACAGATGGCCCCATCACATCGCCCAGCCCCCAACCCCCTGTTTCCCAATATTTTTCTACTAGCCTACTCCAGAGTCTAAAAAACTTTCCTGCCTTTTGTTTCAGTGAAATTGAGTTCATTCTCTCTCCCAATCCCAATAGTCTTGACTCCTATTGCAATAGTGTAAGACTTGATTAAGTCCTTTCTGCCTGTTTAACTATATCCAGTGCAGTTTTTCTTTGACAGGTCACAGGCTGATGTCCCCCACTGATGGAAGACAATCACAGCCCAGTTTGGGCCATAGTTTTAATGGTTAAGCCCAAAGAGTAACAAGAACATGAAACCAAAGGGTGTTTGTGTGTGTTTGCATGTATGCGTGCCTATACATTGGCTGGGCGAGTTAGGGAACATCTTTCCTTTGGTTTCACCTTCTTATCTGCAGGAGTTCCAGTAGATAATTTCCCTGTCCCATTCTCTCCTCTTCAAGGGAGGAGGGAATTAGCTACAGGGTGACCTGTCTGGCTGTGTGACCAACTCAGCAGGGCAGCCTAAGACAGGATAAGAACTGTATAACTCTTTTTTTTACATTAATCTATCAATCAACTAATAAATAAATATGCTTCAAATTCAGGCAAGAAGCACATAGATCAGTGTTTAAGAAAATTGTGCTTAAAAAATTAAATTTATAAATTCAGTTTAAAATAAAGGGATTTAATTAACTAAGTTATTCTAGGAATTGATTGTGTAAGAGAGTTTAAACCATTGAACTTGAGTTAATCAAATATTAATTAAAGAATAAGTAAAAGTAAAAGTGACTATCCTTTTTCAAATAAAATTTATTTAGATTTATAAATAATAAAATTTGTAAAAAAAAAAAAGCTTGAAAATCTAAAAGCATGTGGTTTTTGATATTGTAATTCTAACAAATTGTCAATTTAACTGCAAAATGTAAAAGTATATTCATTGCCAAAAGTTGTTCTAAGTACTCAAATTAACTATTAAAAATACTTTAATAATAGATCCAGTCTTTCAGGTCAGGGGTTATTTTGAATGGCTTGACCGTAGATGTAAATGTCACTAAAAGGTCAATGACAGTATTTTGAACATTGACTATGGGGAAATTATCTTACAAACTTTCTTAGATAGTTCTTTAAAAAGAAATCAACAGTCAAAAGATATGCCCCTTTAACATAAACCTTCTATATATTAAAATCAAGAAATATATAATTTTCTAATTTTTAATTGATATTCATTTTAGCTTGCATATGAGAATTCAATAAGTCTTTCATTACCCAATGACCCAATCCTATGTACATGGGTAGAATTTTTTTTAATGTCTTAAGGAATAAGAAAGGCCTTTGTACAAAAACAAGTAAGATATAATTGTGCCCATTTAGAGCATTGCTACCTAACTTTACTATTTTAAATTATTATAGAGACAGAAAGCAATTGGCTAAATGCTTAATCTAATCCACCATAAGTGTTTCTATTGTAGTCATGAGTGTTGAGACACACATACAAAATAAAATTATTTTTTAAAGAATTGAAATGAGAGAAATAATATATAAAGTACAGTAAGATTTCATTTCCACCATAGACACATTAACTGATCTAAAGAAATGGAACTAATAAGTGGAAAAGGATCAGGTGTATGTACCCTAACATTTACAGAATAGGTAAGCACTTGGCCCAGGATGTGATGCAAACATGTTATACATGAACAAATGTCCATTCTCAGATCCTGTGACTTCCCTAGTCCTAAAATTGTTCCTTTGGGAAAGACGTTTGAAGGAGAACTAATTTATTCTCTGAGCTTCCGAAAATAATTTGGTAGGAAAATGGGCACTTCCTCTATTCAGATATAGGAAGGGAGGTCCTGTTTCCTCTTTGCATAAACATGTCACAAAGATAACATTACCATTTAAAGGAATGTCATCAGTGGGAAGTCAGTAGCACTTAAAAAGCTAATTGCAACAGATTCAAGAGAAAAAACCTGGAGAGACTTCTTGGAATGCTAATCAAAAAATATTTACAGGTAAGTGTAATTAAAGAAACAGAAATATACTAAGCGAGGAGAAAGAATGTAGGAATATGGGGAAGTAACAAGACAGAATTGAAAAAGATGACAGCAGACATTTGCAAGTGGATTTGGAGGATGAGAGGAAAAAGAGTAAGCAAGAACACTTACATCCACATTGGCAGTTACTACAGGCAGTTTGGTTTCTCCCATCAATGAGGGAGAGGCATTTCTCAAGGCCACTCTACTGCAGAGAAAAGAGGACACTGGAGAAAACAGCATGTCCCAAGGCCAAGCTGTTTTACCCAGAAAAGGTTGACCTAGCTCTGCTTGCTGCTGGAAAGAATTGCATGTGAGTAGCTGAGGGAGAAATTCAGACCTTTTTATTTTTCACCCAATTCAAATAAAAACCAGCACACAATCAACATAACAAAAGATATGCCATTTACTTAATATAATTCTACTGCATTCATCAAAAGCCTTTCTCTGTTTAGAAGCCTATTCACAATAGTTAGGTATCTCACAGAGCTAATGAAATGCATCATCAAAGAAGCATTTACAGTCACTTGCATTTGCAAAAGCATAGGCAGGGCCACCTACTGGGTATGCTGTGAAGTGCAAGGAGAGGTTTCCCATTTTAAAATACCTCCCTCCCTCCTGGGCTTGCTACTGTGCAAGAAATTAATTCCTGCAGGATTGTTCAGATTTACGCATTCTTTTCTTTGAAGGCCCAGCTTAAAATGTCAGTCCCTTACCTGAAAGGAAAGCTAGACTTCTTTGTAGGCATGTTCCTCATCAGTAATGGTCAATAACACTGCAGATGGCAACTCTGGGGTATCTCTGCAAGTTTTCTTCTTTGCAAAGTACCCCAATGCATGAGGTGGCTTGAGAGAAAGAATTACGTATAGAATTATGTATAGAAGTAGCAATATATTTGTGTTTATAACCACTATGCATTTATAAAATCAAAGACAATTACAAATATAAACAAAATTATATAATCAAAACAGTCAAATGAAGAGTATAAATTTAACACGAAGAGAGTGCTGTTTGGCTTACAGTGATTCCTCCAATGCTTAATGTGTCATGTAATGAATGAATTTTCACATGGCTGAATTTTCACTCGGCATTTCTGACACCAGGAATTGAGTGCATCACAAGTATTTTCAGAGCCATTGTTTATGCATGAGTTTGACTCTGTTCTTGTAACAGTAGCCCTCAACATTTAGAATAGCACTGCCTGATTGGAACTCCATCATAAACATGCAAAATCAAGGTCTAAAATTAAGCACAGAAATCAATTAGCAATACTTGGTGTTAAGATGGTTGTCCAAATGATCCAGAATGTTTATTTTTAAAAATAATCATTGTGCTAAACATCTGAAATATTTAAATTCAAATAAAAGTTACAAACTTCCAAAATAGATCCATGCATGCATGGGCCTTTGCAGGCTCCAACTTCAACTACATTGCTCTCGAGCAATGTTGTCTCACGGAAGTTTCTGAGATGATGAAAACATTCCATTTCTGCACTATCTGATACAGAAGCCACTAACCACTTGTGACTCTAGAGTTACTTGAAAAATAGTTAATGCAACTGGAATAGGAATATTGAATATTCAACTTTATGTGATTTTGACTAATTTAAATTTAAATAGCCACATGTGGCTTGTGGCTACTGTAATGGCCAGCACAATGGTATGTTTTCCCTAAACTCTCACCAAATTCTGGCGTTCTGAAATATTGCTAAAACCAACTTGTGGCATAACAAATTACACACACAATTTAGTAGCTTAGAACAAGCATTTTTAGCTCACACGGTTTCCATGGGTCAGGAATTTGGGAGTAGTTTAGCTGGGTGGTTCTGGCTCAGAGTCTTTCCTGAGGCTGCCGCCAAGATGTTTGCTGGGGCCGCAGTCATCCAAAGGCTTGACTGGGGCTAAAAGATTAACATTAATATGGCTCACTCACATGGTTGTTGGCAGGAGGCCTTACTTCCTTGCCAGGTGGACATGTAGGGCTACTCGATGTGGCCTCACAGCATGGCAGCTGGTTTCTTCTAGAGCGTGGAATCCAAGCCTCCAGAGCATGCCATCCAAGAAAGGAAGTCAAAGTGCTTTTCATGATATAGTCTTCAAATTCTCACCCAATCACTGTCTCTTTAATCTATTTATTAGAAGTCACTACATCCAGCCCACTCTCAAGGGGAACGAAATTAGGCTCTAATCCTCGAAGGTAAGAATATTAGAGCATTTGTGCAGAATTTAAGTCCACCATAGACATGTTAACTGATCTAAAGAAATGGAACTAATAAGTGGAAAAGCCTGCATTCGAACTTATTTCAGCCTCAGTTTGGACATAAGGTTTTAATCACAGCTCTCCACTGTCTAGAACAAATGCATGATGATCTCTTGAGAGCACATTTAGAAACCAAATGCAATCTAAATGCAAGTATTCACCTTAAATTTTCTTGATTGTAAAAAGACATGCATTTAAAAAATTCATTTGTAAGTTCTCGAGTGTTATTTTATACTATAATTTCTTCATTTAAAGCATTTCCTCTTTCCTAAGAAATTGGGTATCTTTTATGCTCAGAAGGAAGGTAAAGAAACTCCCGTGGTGTTTGGAATTCTAGGATCTAATGTTGGAAAGTCCATTTAAACTGTTCCCTTCTAGGAAGCCTCACAGTGACAGCCATGACAAACTCCTCTTTGACGGTCCCTTACATAATCCTATTTAAGCTGTGCCTCACATAGTTAAGCTAAGGAAAGTGTCATAATTATAGAAGTGTTGCCGCCCAACCAGGTTATATTGGCCACCGCGCAAACAAGAGCCAGTACACTGAGAGGGTCAGGGTTGCAATGGCGAAAGGGTTTAATTCTGCAGAGTGCTAAGTGGGGAGACGGGAGGAATTTCTCAAATCTGCCTCCCAGAGAATTTGGGAGACAGGGTTTTTAAGGATAGTTTGGTGGGCAAAGTATTAGGCAATCTTCTTGAGTTGGGTTGGTTCCTGGGTTTGGGTCACAGTTTCAGTTGAGTCAGTTTCTTGGTATGGGTAGGAGGTTGAGGTGGGTCAGCCAATCCACTGGAATGCGGGGCCTGGAAGATATCTCAGAAACTACATTTAGGTTTTGAAAAGGTGATGTTCTCTACAGAGAAAGTTCAAAATCTTTATGACCACCTGCTGTGCGACTCCAGAGTAGCAATTATGGATAAGCAAATGGAGACAGTGGCTGACTATTATCATTATTTTTAGTTAGGCCTGTGCTTTTGCAAAGGTTAGGCCCTTATTACAGTTCTCACCTTGCATCCCTTCATTAATTTGTAAATGGCGGTTTTAGAAGCACAGTTCAAGTGATATCTCTAATCTTTACCTGATTTCTCAAAGAACAAAAAAGAGGACCTGAGTACATAGTTAAGAAGAATTCTTACTAAAACTCCCAGTCTTCTAGTCTTTAATGCCAAGAAATGCTCCAGAGCCTCTTATTTTTTTTTAAGAGCCTCTTATTATTCTGACAAAAGAACCCGTTCCACCCTCTCTGCCATTCCATGACCCACTTTCTCCCTCTCTCCTACTCCAACCATCTCCACATGTGCTTTCTCAAGAGCCTTCCTCTGGGCCTCGGGCCCTGAAGGAGTATATTAGCCATTTTCCCCACCACTCTTGTTGAAACCTGTGGCAGTAATGCTGTTGTCCCCTTTGCTTTTTCACTCACAGACTCTCAATCACAACAGCTTAAGGCACCAATGACCTCAAGAGTAGAGGAGACAGCAAAATAATCTATTACTCTACAACATTTCTTGGCAGTCAGGGAGAAGAGGGGCCATGTATATGAGGATTTTCTCTGCCACTCTGGACACAGCTGACTGGGCCAGCAATTGTCATCTGACACAAAGGCAGCCATGCCCAGGTGGGACAGGAATTTGAGAAGTGACTTGGCAGAAAAACTGCCCAGACTGTGAGATCCACAAGTGATGGTGATTGGGAAAACCACTTACTCCCTTTCTTTCAGGAAATTTGACTATGAAACACCGAGCAAGGGAATAAGTTAGTAGGAAGAGCAGACGCAGAGAGATGAAGACTCGTAAGTCAGTAAGCCTTGTGTGAGCATTAGACCTGATTCAGAGAGAAGAAACATAGGTTTAAAATAAAGTATAATTAACCAGTGTGCCTGCCTCTTGCTTGCAACAAAGCAAGCATTTTATGTGATGATATTAAGATGTTTTCACCCATCATCACTTTGTGAATAAATTTGTTTGCATTTCAATCAAAACTTATTCATTTAACTAAAGAAATTCAATCAAAATTTATTTAAGACTGACTTTAAGTGACGATCAAAATAACTTCCCCCAGGTTATATAGCTAGTAAGTGGCAGAAGTGGCATCTTGTCCATTTCTGCTGCTACAACAGAATATCCTAAACTGGTTAATTTATAAACCATAGAACTTTATTTCTCATAGTTATGGAAGCTGGAAAGTTTAAGACCACGGCACCAGCAGGTTTGGTGTCTGGTAAGGGTCTGGTCTCTGCTTCCAAGATGGCGCCTTGTTGCTGTGTGCTCTGAAGGGGATGAAGGCTGTGTCTTCACATGGCAGACGGCCAAAAGGGAGTGAACACTAGTTTCCTTCAGCCAAATTTATAAATTCACTAATTCTAAGGAATTATAAGTCTCATGACTTATTCAGCTCCTCAAGACCCACCCCTCTCCTAATACCATTGCATTGGAAATTAAGTTTCAACATGGATTTTGGAGGGGCATACACATCCAAACTATAACAGGTGAGATTCAAACCCCCACAGTCTGACTCCAAAGGCTGTACTTTCTAACCACTGTATTCTTCCGCTGCTCTAAATAAAACAATGCTCTGTTCACTATAGGATAATTTCCAAATGTAGGGCTCCTACAATCTAGCCCACAACAACTTTTATCTCATTCCATTACTTCAATCCTTACGAACCCCAGCTCCTCCTCTCACAGTCTCCCAGTAAATGCAGCCTGCAGGTTTTGCGCTGCCTCTCTCTGCGCCTTTATGCCTGCCGAACCTGGAAAACCGAACTGAATGAGTGTGTGATCGGGGAAATTGGCACATAAAAAAGCAGCAGGCCTCCCAACTGCCACAGTTTCATACATCCGAATTCCCAGGCTGTGGAATCCAAATTTGACGAATGATGTGATCTTTCAGACTGCTTTGTAAGTGTTTATTTAGGCTCTCAGCTGAAGAACAAGAAAAATGAAATTCAGTGCCAAGCTGTATGAACATGGCCAGACTCTTGGATAATTTATTTTTTATGACAGAATCCATTTTCTGCTGCTGGCATGATTACATGGGAAGACATTTGTCCATGAGAGTACATTTGTGTCTTTTGCATGGGCTAACTCAGTGGTAGCATTTAATTTGTGCCGTATTATTCTCTTATTAGACCAAAAGACAGTACATGCTCGGAATTACTAGGTTTATTGAAATGTTATTACACGAATCGTCTTGAGAGGCAACAGGAACATCGGTGCTTAGCTTGAGATTGTCTCACTACCTTCAAAGTGCAGATATCATTGAGCTGATTAGTTTCTTGGATAAATTTAGGTTTGAAGAGGTATGAATATGTGCTCCGTCAGAAATGTCGTGTTGCAGTATTGTTTATTGTTTAAGGCTGTTGCTGAAAACTGAAATGCATACAGAGTAAAACTGGGTGGCAAACTCAGAGAATGCTCCTCAGAAAGGGGCAGTAGCTTATCAGGTCTAGCCAATTGCTGTAACTGTGGAATGTAGCCCAGTGTTAACAGATATTCTGGCTTTTAAGAAAAATGGGATTTCTGGATGTGGATATGAAATACCTTGGTGTTTAAGTGTGATAGGCAGAATTCTAAGAATGACTCACAATGGTGCACGCCCTTGTATAATCGCCTCCCCTTTGAATGTCAGTGGAATCTGTAAATGTGATGACATATTACTCCCAGGATTGTGGCAAAAGGGTGATTATCTAGGTGGGCTTAATCTAATCCCCTGGTATCAGAAGGGGAAAGCAGAAGAAGGATACCACAGATAAAGGCACTAAAGTCTGCCAACAACCTGAATAAGCATGGAAATGAATTCTTCCTGAGAGCTTTGAAATAAGAGCTCCCCCCAGCCTACACTTTTATTTTGATCTTGTGAGACACCGATCAGAGAACCCACTGCAGCCCACCCTGACTAATGACTTACAGAATTGCGAGCTAATAAATGTGTGTTCTTTTAGGTTGGTAAGAATGTGGCAATTTGTTATTCAGCAACAGAAAACTAATGCAGTAAACAATTGAAATTATTTAAAAATCTTTAGTAGGAAAATTAGCACCCATCGGTCAATGAAGCATGAGTTTACAATCTCTGGTATAATTAAGGTGAAGTGAGAGAGTTTCTGAGCATTTTTCCATCTTCTGATGTAACCAACTCCACCATGTGCTTCTAATGGTCATCACATAAAGTCAGTCTTAAAATAAAATAGATAAATTTCGATTGAATTTCTTTAGTTAAATGAATAGGTGTTGATTGAAATGCAAATAAAATTATGCGCAAAGTGATGACGGGTGAAAACATAAGACAATGAAATGAATAAGAGCACTAACAGAGATAGTTTATTAGCTTTGTGGATATTTTCTGCAATCGGTAATTTGAGGTAATTTAGACAAATCAAGAAAAAGGAAATTTCCCTATACATTTTTTCCTAAAACTGATTTGAGGATAATTGTTGCTTTGTAGCTAATATTGTATGCCTCCGCAAATCTGCTTCACTTATTCTTGACTGAGGATGAATCTTTAAAATAGACGGCAAGTCTTTGCATTCCCAAAGGTTCCCAACTTGAATGACTTGTAGTGAACATAACACAGAAATTTCATAAGATACTGTTTCCCTTTTGGTAAACAAATTTTGCAAGATTATTCCCAGTGACTCTGGGAATAAATTTATTCTCATTTCCTGGTCCCAATAGTAATATTCTTTGGCCAAAGTGGTTCTTAAGCAGCAAAATAATTAATCAATAAGTACTTTCTCTTGAAACCCTCACAAGACTCTCTTTACATATTCAACATCACTAGTTGAACATGTGTTATGTTCAAGTCACTGTGTTATGAAGAGAATCTTAAAAGCAAAGATGACCAAAAAGATACGATGGCTGGCAAGCTTCGAGTAGCTTCCTATCTCCTTCTCTTTTTTAATCTTTCTGTTACAATTAAGAAGTGGATATGTATGGACTCTGTCGATGCTACTGAGATGTCCTAGCTCACTCCCCCCCCCCCACACACACATACCCCAATTTGAAGGCAAAAAACAGCTGAACCCACTCATTCGCAGGCAGAGAAGCTGGGGAATGGCAAACTCTGTATCTCCTCCTCCTACTGGCAGAAACCTGCCCCGAGATGCTTACTGCATAGGAGCTGGTAGGCCGGATCAGAGCTGAAGCAGATTTAGACCATTCTGTCCTCCATGGCAGATACATCTGACCAGCTTGTCTTACCATTCACATAAGTCATTCCTCTTGCTCTGGGGAGATTAAAATAAAGGTTAGGGCTTTTAAGAGCAGGCTAGAGCCCTAGAGGAAATCTGGGGGAATAGTCTAGCTAATAGTCTTTACATGAGATTTTTACAAATGCAACATGGTCAAGCCCTGGGCCCCCTCTCCTTCACCTTTCCTTTCCAGAATTCTAGACCCTGTTATTTGTACAAGCCCCTTGCTTTGAAGGTGCAGATGGACAGAGAATCCTTTTGTGGCTCTTTCCTGGTGAAATTTCTATTCCCTGTGGCCCAAGGCCAAAATATTTCCCTTTCATTAGCACTTATTATGTGTTTAAAAATTGACCATTTATTTATTCAATGGGATTATAAAATAATGCATATTTAATAAATTAAGCAAATGTTTTATCTTTAGAGGCCACAGATAATTATTAAAGTCTGTTTGGAAATACCAAAACTTATGTGAAAATATAACTAATCCTGTTTTTTATTGGAATTTTCCTATTAATTTCCCATACATATTAAATAAAGTATGCATTTAACCAACCTGTTAGCCTTTGATTGCACAGTAGTATTTACTCTGGGATTCCAGACACTTTTTCTTCAGTTTACATCCCATGTTCTGTATGAAGATTGATAGAAAGCTATTTAATAGATATTTTTGTGTATCTTCTAAAAATTCATTATACTACTTTGTAGATGTATGTCTTATGGTACTATTCATACATGATGACATGCTAGAAGTTACAATTATTTGACCATAGTCTTCTTATTTGTTTTCACATTAACACTTGGGTTGATTTCTCAAAAAAAGTAATGCTACAGAATTGCTCACAGCATTTTTTTGTGGTTATTTTCAAACTCTTATTTCATTTGTGCCTTACTGATATTGTTGAGATCTGCAACTTGACCTTTCTTTGAAATTAATGGTCAAGCAGCAACTACAGCTCTGATTCTAGCAGTATCAATATTTGCTTGGCTGGAGAAATGTTTTCATCTGTTTGCACATGATCTATTTTCTAGTTCTCTTGAGGTCTTGCATCTCTTTTGCAGTTCATTCTGTGAGAAGGAAATTTCCAGAGCAGACTGCAAATCCATGGTGTCCTGCAGGAGTGATGCGGGAGTCCAATCTCATGTAGTCAGTACGCCAGCTGGTTACCCAAAAACTTCCCTCCACTGTTGTTCTATGCTAATGGCGTATCAACATTTTATTTTCAGGTCGACAATTAACATAATGTCAGTACCAATAACAATTTTATTTAATCGGATAATTAATTTATTTTACTTAAATCCTAATGCAGCTGTGTATTTGGCATATTAATAATTTCAAACTTCCCAGTGCACCCCTGGTATAACAGACATCTTTTTCTCAGGCTACTTAATAAAACTTTCAGTTAATGCTGAAAAAAAGCAAACAGCTAAAGGGCTCACCATAGAAAAAAAGGCTAATTAGTATGTTGCACTCACAGAGGGACTACATACAGCATGTTTTCCACAGCCAGCCCTGTGGTTTCTATGGATGAATGAAATTTCTAGTAGCAGATATTAAGAAAATATATATAGTTAAGGAAATATAATATTTCTAAGCTTGAATAGAAATAACCACAAAATTTTAATATATAAAAAAAAGAACTTTAATATATAAAAGCATTACATTTCAAGTATCTTTATAGGCTTTGGGATTTGGGAGAAGTCAGATTAGCAATTAGAATGCTGTTTAGGGATAAAGGCAGTGGCTAGCCCTGAGGAATATTTTTTCCAGGTCAGGAAAAGTACTGCTTTCATCTGTTTCCTCTCTGTCATATTTAGTCTACACATCCATTTTTAGTATATTTGTAGATTTTTCTCTCTTATTCTGCTATCTCCAATCTCTTAAAACATTCTCTCCTTATATTTATATATGGTAACATTATTGATAGTTCTGCAGTGAAATTCTGGTCTTAGGGAATCATTCAACTATTTCAGGTGTCTTTGGGTGGCTAAATTTTATGCTGTTCTTTTTTTTATTCTAGAGAAAAGGATCATTTCCTATCACACAAAAAATAATTTGAGGAGGGTCTTTTTTTTCAATCCAAATGTAGCAAGAGTAGGTGCTATGGACCACTTTTTGTGTCCCCACAAAATGCATATGTTGACATTCTAACCTCACAATGTAAGGGTATTAGTAAGTGGGACCTTTGTTGGTTATTAGGTCGTGAGGGCAGAACCCACGTGAGTGGGATGAGTGCCCTTATAACAGAGATCCCATTCAGTTCCCTCACCCTTTCAGTCATGTGAGGATGCAGGTAGAAGACAGCCATCTATGAGGAAGCACGCCCTCACCAGACACTGAATCTGCCAGCACCTTGATGTTGGACTTCCCAGCCTCCAGAACTATAAGAGATAAATTTACATTACTTATAACTCACCCAATTTAGGATATTTTGTTATAGCAGCCCAAATAGACTAAGACAGTAGGAAACCTTTGTCCTGGGATTACAGAGTAAAAATATGTGTGTGTGTGTGCATTTGTGTGTGTATAAAATTCTTATATATGTGGTTAATTTTATATACATATGATTTTGGACTGTTCTAGAGATCTAGAGAAGGGGTGGACATGTTTATTAAGGAGTCCATGCTTTTTCACCCATTAGTTGAAGGAGAAATGTTAGAAAAGACAGACAAGGGTGAGCTTTCCAAAGCTTGAGAATAAAGAAGGGTAGCAAAGTCACTGAAATAGTTACAATGAACTATTGTAAGCCAGTACTGGGTGTGAGGGGAAAACTGGATGTGAAGGTATATATAGGTCTCTGAATTAAGTAAGTTGAAAAAGTTTGAATCCAAAGCCTGAGGTTGGCATTTGCACCTGGGAAGAGGCTCTACATGTGCTCTGAGAAAGCTGTTTACCAAGTGTGGCTGGAGCTGTGCTATTTAGTAGTAACCACCAGACACACATGTGGCTAATTAGCACTTAATGGCTGTAGCAATTTAGGAACTCAAATTTTAGCTTTATTTGGTGGTAATTACCTAAAGTTTAAATTTAAAACTGATACTTAGTTTAAGTATGTTTGGAACAACTTAGACATGTCAATCTACTTTTAAAACTGTAAAATTTTTAAGATTCTAAATACAGATCAAGTTATTCTGATGAAAATTTAATACGTGAATTGAGATGTGCTATAAACATAAAATACATACTGCATTTTGAAGACTTAGTACCAAAAAAAGAAAATGAGAAAAAATGCAAAATATGTAAAAGATCTTATTTAAAAGTATTTTAGCTTGATCATATGTTAAAATGCTAATATTTTTGATATGTTGTGATAATACATTATTATAATGTTTCACCTGTGGCTACTAGAAAATTTAAAATTGCATATGTAGCTCTACCGAAAGTGCTGCTGTAAAGGACAGAAAGCCTCATAAGTGAGTACAGTCAAGGTGAATTTCCTCCCCTTGAGAAACCACTAATATTGGCAAAGACTTTCCTCTAGCTTCTGCATAGTGGCCAAATGGGAAGATTTATCTCCAACCACCATCAGCCAGACTCTTGCTCTTAATAGTGCTGGCTTTCAGCCTCAGAAGTTCAACCCAAACTGGGCTCTGGGCAGCATTGCTGCATCACCATGTGAGTCTCTAGCCCCACGAGTAAGGGGCTGAAGATATGCACTCTCTCACACAATTCCCACATTCTGCAGCAACCCAAAGAAGAGTTGAACCAGGGAATGCAAATAGCTTACTGGGAAAGTCAGTTGCCCAGGAACTAGGCAGCTCACCCTCAAAGAGTTGCCAATGTTAGGCAAATGACCACTCCACCACACTCGAGGTGTCTGTGGGGAGTTTTGTCCAGCTCCTGCGTTTTGAACACCACCATGTAAAACCAGCTTATACTCAGCTGCATCTGCTCAGCAGATCAAGTCAGGACCAAACTAGATGGAACACAACTGTACTCAAATGTTCTTGGATGGGCTATGACTAGAGATATTTAGACTTTCTACTATCCCCTGGGAATATCTTATAGTTACACATTATTTGTTTCACAATGTATAGAACCACTCCAGCTACATTGGGTGAATTTCATTGTCTGTAACCATCTTAGGGTATAAAATCTACAAGAATACAGATAATGCATTAGTTTATTCTTCTAGGAGACATCACAAAACAAGACTAGGATAAAGATTTTTCTGACTCTTAATTTAATGTTTTCCCCCTTATGTTACATTTCTTTATACATGCTGCATTAAATGTGTATAAATATATTAGGAAAATTGGTAAATAAAATCTAAATGAACTATAAAGATCTCCACCATATCCCTCAAGTTCTATTCTCAGTCTTCTGTACTTGGTCAAGATCTCTCTTGTAGGGAATGATCCCACAGTGAAATTCACGTCTTCACTTCTCGTTTCTATGCTAAGGATTCCTATTTTGATCTTTCCAGCCACCACCTGTCTTCTAGGCTCTAGCATTACATTTCCAACTGCTTGGTGTATTTTCTTTGTTCCTAAAAAAACCCCACACATTTAAATTGCACTATATATAACTAACGCATCTTCAAAAGACTTGAAAAGCAGAAAAAAAAAAGCTTGATAGAAAGTATGGGGCACATTACATCTAAAGAGGAAAAAATATCCCAAGCATGAGGCAGTACAATGTCTTTACCAAATAACACTAATCCTCCTCTGGTTATCTGCTCTTCTCTGGCCACCAATCAGCATTCTATCTACTAATCTGGCATCCCAGGAAGCTCCACACCTATAAGAGTGGTTCTTACCAAATTTAATGCATTCGTTTAACATATGCTAAAGTTTAGTTGCTGTCTCCATGTTCAAAAATATTTTTATTCAATACATATTTATTGAGAATACACTATATACTGGACCGTGAAATTGCAAAAGACACACACACACACTTCCAAAAAAGTAAATAACACAGATTCTTGACCTATTCTGAAGGATGAAAATTTGTCTAAGAAAATGGCATTTGAGAATGTGTAAAGGCCTTGGGTTAAGACAAAGCACAATACTGTAAAAGAAATAGTGTGCCAACCTGGTCTGGGACAAAATGTTATTTATTGCTTAGTGTCATTTGTATTGTCCATCTGTGAATAGATTAGAATTCTGATAATACATTTAGCAATTTTCAATAATTGCTTAATTATTTATGGCATTAATATTTGTCCTGGGGAACCAGTCACTCATTTATCTGACAGTCAAAATTCCGGGTATCATTAAATATTCTTTTCTTTTTTTCTTATTTACCTTTTCTATAAATATCTCTTCTAGAGAAGTGACCTGTAAATTTGCCTCCTAGAGGTTTTCACTATGAAGCAAGACTATAATAAAAACCTTGACATATGCTCATAGCTACCATAGCTACATTGTTGTTACCGTTTCAACAATTACTTCTAGGTTCTACAATTAGGTCAATGTTATAGAGCAACAGCAAACCCCAACCTTTTTGGCACCAGGGACCAGTTTCATGGAAGAAAATTTTTCCAGGGGGATGGAGTTGGGGGGAGTGGGCGGTGGAGAATGCTTTCAGGAGGATTCAAGTGCATTAAATTTATTGTGCAGCATTAGATTCTCATAAGGAACATGCAGCCAAGAGCCCTCGTGTGCACAGTTTATAGTAGAGTTTGCGCTCTTATGAGAAACTAGTATCTCCACTGGTCTGACAGGAGGCGGAGCTTATGTGGTGATGCGAGTGATGGGGAGCTGCTATCAATACAGATGAAGCTTCACTCCCAGCTGCTCACCTCCTGCTGTGCTTCCAGGTTCTTAACGGACCATGGACTGGAACAGGTCCATGGCCCGGGGGTTGGGGACTGCAGCCATAGATAACAGAATCAAAATGGAGGCAATGGACATGGTGAAAAAAGAAGCTGAAGGATAAGCAAGACCCAGTTTAAGCAAGGAATTGTAGTCCTTGGGTATCCAAATCTTATTTTAGAAGAGCAAAGTACAAAAGAAATGAGTGAGATGGTCACATTTACATTTTGTAAAGATCAGTCTTTCTCCAGCTACACTAATGCAAATAGAAACATCAAGGAAGCTACAAATACAGCAATGTATTTAATTTTAAATTTTCTAGTAGTCACATTAAAAAGGTGAAAAGTATATTTCCTCACAGACAACATTAACTATTATGTACCCATAATAATTAAAAAAAATAAAGCACAGACAACAAAAGCAAAAACAAATAAATGGGATCATATCAAACTAAAAAGTTTTTGCACAGCAAAGGAAATAACCAACAGAGTGAAGAGAGAACTTACAGAATAGGAAAAATATTTGCAAACTACTCATCCAACAGGGGGTTGATATCCAGATTATATAGGGAACTGAAATATCTCAATAGAAAAAAATTCTGATCAAAAGATGGGCAAATGATTTGAACAGACATTTTTCAAAAGGCAACATACAAATGGCCAATGTGAAATACATGAAAAAACGCTCAACATCACTAATCCTCAAGGAAATAAAAATCAAAACCACAATGTGGTATCGTTTCACATCAACAGGATGGCTATGATCAAAAAGACAGACAATTACAGATGCTGGCAAGGATGTAGAGAAAAGGGAACTCGTATACACTGTTGGTGGGAATGCAAACCGGTACAGCCAGTATAGATAAACAGTATGCAGGTCCCTCAAAAAGCTACAAATAGAACTACTATATGATCTAGCAATCTCACTACTGGGAATTTATTGAAAGGAAAGGAAATCATTATAATGGAGAAACATCTGCACCCCTTGTTTATTGTAGCACTAGTCACAATAGCCAAGATGTAGAATCAATACAGGTGTCCAACACCTGGCTTGTCTAATGAATGGATAAAGAAAATGTGGTATTTATATAGCATGAAAAACTATTAAGCCATAAAAAAGAATAAAGTCCTGTCATTCCCTGCAACATGAGTGGAAGTGGAGACATTAAGTCAAATGAGCCAGGCACAGAAAAATACTGTATATTCTCACTCATGTGGAAGCTAAAAAAAAAGCTGATCTTATAGAAGTAAAAAGTAGGACAGTGGATACTAGAGACTGGGAAAGGAGAAGTAGAGAGAGAATCGTTAAAGGCTACAAAATTACAGCTACATAAAAGGAATAAGTTATAGTGTTCTATACCACTGTAGGATGACTTTAGTTAACAGTAATAAATTACATAGTTTCAAATAGGTAGGAGGATATTGAGTGTTTCCAACAAAAAGAACTGATAAATGTTTGAGGTGATGGATATGCTGACTACCCTGATCTGATCACCATACATTATGGCATCAAAACAGCACCATGTTCTCTATGAGTGTACAATTATTATTTGTTAATTTTAAAAAATGATTAAAAAAAAGAAATAAAGGCCAAGCAAAAAAGTAAAACTACTGTTCTTCAAAAGAAATAGTTAAGAATATGAAAAGGCAAGTCATAGACTGGGAGAAAATACTCAAATGACCAAGGAGAATATTAAAATATGTTTACCATCATTAGTAAGGGAAATACAAATTTAAACCACATAATGATACCATTCCATATCCATTATAATTGCTAAAATTGAAAAGACTATAGTGCAGATGAGAACTGGAACTCTCACATGTTGTTGGAGGGAACGTAAAATAATACCATAACTTCGGAAAATAGTTTGGCTGTGTCATATAATGTTAAACATACATTTATATTATGACCCAGCAATCTTATTTTGAGGTCAAGAGAAATAAAAACATACGTCCTCATAAAACCTGTACATGTATGCTTATAGTAGCTTTATATTCACAATTACCAAAAGGTGGAAATAACCCCAATGCTCACCAACTCGCAGATGAAAAAAAAACAAATTCCTATATACTCAAATTCTTCTGAGTACTAAAAAGAAAATACTTACTGACACACGCAACATAAATCCCTAAAACGTTTTGAGTGAAAGAAACCTTATGTGACAGAACACCCTGTATAATTCCATTTATATAAAATTTGAGAATAGGCAAAATTATAGTGCTGGAAAGCAAATAAGTGTTTCCATGGGGTCGAGGATGGCAGGGGTTAACTAGAATGGATAGGAATAGTAATGTTCTCTATCTTGAATGGGGTAATAATTGTCACATGATATTTGTCAAAATTCATTGAGCTTAAAATAGTTATTGGATGTAAATTGTAGCTCGATAAAGTTGATTTTAAAAGTAAAAATAGTAAAAAGAACCAGATTATTAAAAATTATGGTTAATATAACTCAGTATATTGAAAATATTATTTTCACATGTAATCAACGTAAACAAATATTCACTCTGTTGCTTATCAACTTCAACTCTACTATGCCATTCTGGATTATTAAGGTCAAGTGTTAAAAATTCCAATAATAAAGAAAACTGTATTTAATATATATATATATTTTTACAATTTCATGGAAAACAACTTGAAAAATTTTATTTTCCCCTAACAAGACTCTAGTTTAGAATGCACTATGTTTAATATCTATCAATATGTTTTCTTACTGGTTAATGCCTGGATAGCCACGAAATAATGTATACTTCATGTGCAGAAGAGGTCTTCTAATGATTACTTACCCAAATCATTTTCACTGAATTAAAAATTATTGAATGCAGCAATGGAATATTTTATCTGTTAATTGGTGCCCCTCCTAAAAATGCAAAACAAAAACACTATTGAAGCTTCTTGTTAAACAACTTCACTAATCAAAGGCAGAACTAGACATTTTTTAAGATGGCCTAGTTTTTATAAAAATAACGTTATTTTTTAATGTGAAAGTCCAAAGCCTGAAATAAAGGAGCTTGAATTTCTCCAATTCAAACATTATTCACTGGTATCATTGATTCTATTAGCATATGAAATCATGTCTGTAGCACCTGTTGAGTGAACTATTCATTGGGCTTTTTACTGGCCATCCTTGTAGTAGAGTATGTAGGTATCTATCAAAGTAAGAAGTGAAGGGGACAGAGATTAGAGTCTACTGATTATTAAGTCCTTTGGGACCATGGCCTGTGTCTCAATTCCTCTGATTCTTAAGAAAGTTGGCTGGCACATAATAGGTGCATAAAAAACTTTTGTTTAATAATAATAATAGATAACACATATAACATTTAAGGTGTGGCATACACTTCTGAGTGTTCTATGTGTTTTAAAATATTCACTCTTCAACATGATATTATAAGTAGATACTGTAATTAGCACATTATACAGATGAATAAATTGAATCCTGAGAATATTTTATACTATTAATGTTATTCATTTATTTTAATGACAGTGTTAATATGGCAGCTAATACTTATTGATAATTTTCTGAATGGTAGGTATTTTGTTCTAAGTGCTTTATAGATCTAAACTCAATCCTCCTAGCAGCCTTATGAGGTAGTACTATTGATATCCCCATTTTATATGTGGAAGATGAGTTAAAATATACATTCCTTTAAAAAACTATTTTAAAATAAGTTAAATTTCTCTACATATTATTCTCAAGAATGAAAAGAGAATAATAAATATTACATAGTTATTATTTTGTTATATAATAATAGTTGTTATAGCAGCTATTATGTCCAGAGGACTAGGCACTATTCAAGACATTTGCATGTAACAACCCATTTGATCCTTACAGTAATCTGTGAGAGGTAGATACTATTATTATCATCACTTTATGGGTGACAAAAATGAAGCACACAGAGTTCGAGCAAATTGGCGTAGGTCACGCAGAGAAGAATGACATTGGTATTAATTCTTATGCAGCCTGATACTGCATTTAGCAGAATTGTATTTAAGTTTTGGATTAATTCAATATTTATTTGAATAAAATGAACTGTGGAAATTTCCTATATCTCCCAAACTGAGTGAAGGAACAAATGTGCTGATTGTAATTCACTATAGATGATTGACCCATTTTAACTAATACTTTTCTTTTTTTGCTCTACAACTATTCCAAATCAAAAGTTTTCCTGCTTTTAGAATTAAAACCCTACTTATACCATCCAAATATACATTCCAATTACTGAGGTCAAAGAGAAGCCCATGATACTTTGAAAGAAATTATAATTTTAAAAGGTGTTCCTTTTTCTTTTTGTAATCTTCTCTGTTAAAAAAACAAAAACAAAAAAACTACCACCCAAAGAAATATTTTGCTTTAATTTTTAGAGCTAAAAGGTCAAAAGAAAATTTAATGAAATAAAAACAAAGAAGCATTTAATGAATTGATCTAACTCAGTGTATAACAACATTTTATGTTAATTCTTATTTATCATCAGGCACTTAGGAAGACTATTCAGGGTTTTCTAAAAAATGTCCACTGAATAAATAATTTTCATTTTGAAAGATAAACCTATTGCCTTTATTTACTTAAAAGCTTTCAGGCCCTTTCTATGATGTATATAAAATATAAATTACCATATATCCATATTGATGGTATATTAATAGCATATTAATATAATATAGTAGCAACATTTTAAAGCTTGACACTTCTTGGTACATTATTATTTAATTTTTTCCATACATAGACACCACACTTGTTGTCAATAAATAATTCCACTTTAATGGCAAAGTAATAATTTAGACAGATACAGGGTGCACATTTGCAAAAAAATATATGCAAGCTGGTTTACAAGCTAGAGGAACAATAAACCAATAGAAAATACATCATCCAGTTAAGTCCATTGACACCAAGTACTTATTGTTGGGGCTTTACAAAGACTACAAAAACTTTTCAGATGATTTATTTCACTGTTTCTGCCTATTTACATGATATGTTACATCAAAAATGTACAAAATATAAAATGTATACAGACAAATGTTTCACAAACTAGTTTAAGTTGTAAACTAGGTGGACCTACTGGGATGTATTGCAGGAAACTCTGTTTATGCTCATGTTTGGACTGCGTTTCTCAAAATGGCAGGGAAAGATTAGCAATTTTCTTAGATCACATATTATACAAGGGCAACTAGTCACTCATCCAGCTACATATATTGATGTTTCACAACAGCTTTGATCCATGTTTGAGGCTTCAAAGTCAGGGTGACAATTCTATGTGCATAAATTCAGTTCGGATTTCCCTTAGGGCAATAGCACCGTGTAAGGACCTATACACTTAGTGACACTCTGAAAACTGCACAGATGTCTTGTGTTGTTGTTGTTGTTATTTTATAGCAACTGACCCATGAGTGGTCACAGAGAGTAGCACCAATTACACGTCCTAAAAGTAACACATTTTCACATGCATAGAACAAGTCTACACCGTGGCCTAGCCCTTGGGTTTTATAAACTTAAAACCTATCCTCTGTGTGTGGTGGTAACTTCTCCAATGACTCTGATCAGTTTTCATGCACGCTCTTTAAAGCCTGCCAGGACAGATGCACTTTCAGACAGTTTTACTTATCCAAAAATATATTGGCTTCATGTACAGTTTTGAAGCATGCTCACTCTAGCACTGATAGCTCCTGCATAGTCATAACAACTGTAAATACAGGACAGACACACCAGATAATAACAGCTTTGAGGGTTTGCATTCTGTATTTGTTTGCAACGTACAGGAAATCTCAGCAAGTGAAACACCTCTTAACACCAACAGGATAAAATACAATTTTGTTTGTGTTTGTTTTGACTTGTGCAAGTTTTAAAAATTATTATTTACAATACCTACCCAGTAGACTGTGCAAATCTAACCTTCTTTTACAGTATAAATGCTTCCTCTTCCACAGTGACTTTACTGCTTCAGTGTTCTTTAATGCTGAATTTCTCATGTACAACAATAGCAATCAAAACAACATGCGTCAAAACTAATTTAAGAAAAAAAAAAGAAAAGAATAGGGAAGGAAAGCCGAATAGTTGTGCTCCTGCTGCATCTAGTGCTTCCAGCTCTGCTGGATAAAAATTCAAAATCTCCCGCCTTCTGAAACTCTTTCACTTAGAACTGGATAGAATTTCGCCACGTGTCTCAGCTTTTAAGTGACGGTCAAAGAGGGTTTCTGGGTTACTGGAATATTCTGGAGGATAGGCAAAGCAATCTCTATTCACAAGGTAAAAATACTGATCTTTCTCCTATCCATTTCTTCAGAAAAAAAAAAGAGAAAGATATATAGAGATGAGGCTACTGTTAACTGGTGTTGCTTGGTGGTAAATGAAAAGACAGTGGAAATTACCAATGGTTTAGGATTTAAACCAACTGTTAAACTGTTGTAGAAATCTGTTTTAAGGCAGTGAGACAGCACCATAGGAAATGTTCCTTCTTTCACTGAAAAGGCTCAAACAAATAAAGCCCTAAAAAAGCCTTTTGTCAGTGTTGACTAATAATTGGTATAAAACTCTTGTTAAGGGAGTGGGCAGGTGGTTTAAAAAGACCACTGTGATAAAAACAATCTTATAAAACCTGTGACTCATATACTAAAAAGTTGGTGGAGCACATCATGAGAACATGGCAGTCAGAATTAAATTGGCACTTGTCCAGTCTGCCGCAGTAGTGTTTTTCTGGTGGTTGCACAATTCCATTTGTGCTTATGGAGGACTGGCCTCTTGGATTCGTTTTGGAATGGGGTGAGCGCACAACACAAACACTACTGGAGCCCTGTGCCCAGCACCATGTGGCACAAAAGAGGTTGGACGAGTTAGAAGAATGGACCCTACCTGGGGAGAACAAACAGCCCCGCAGAGGGAACAAAGGAAGGGACAAAAAAAGGTCTGCATTGTAAACTTTGAAAGAGGAAAAAAAGAAAGTCCAGTTTGGCTAACCCATGTGCAATCTATTCAGTTGCCCTGTCATTAGGGTCCTTTCCAGTTGAGTAATGGAGCTTCCTACCACTCCGTGAATATAAAAATGCTTAGAAATAAAATAAAGTTAAGCTTCCATTTCAATTTAGCATCTTGGCGGTTCAGACTTAATTCTGCTGCCTCCTTGGAGACCACGACTCTGGGTCAGGGCCCTTGACAGGGTGCTTTTATACTGGCAGTGGTTTAGTGAAAATACCTTTCTTTTCAAACATTTTGTAAAAGCATAGTCTTTCCCCCTAACTTTTTTTCACCCTTTAGAGGGTAGATTCAAGAGATGAATCCAAAATGTCTTCACGGTGGCTGGTGCTTTCGCTGTCACAGCTTTGTGTGCCCGAGTAATTGGCTGCTTCTTGGAGTTTCATTAGCATATTCATCTGAAGAAAGAAAACAGAGACACTGATGTAGGCAATGATGCATTGAGTAAGCCAGCCCCGTAAAAAACAAGGACCTGAGCCACACTGAAGAACCATCTCATCCCATCCTAGTGAAACGGGAAAATAATTTTAGATTTTCACTCATTGCCTCTGGCTCCTACACTATTTCCCCCAAATATGACTATAACACCGAACCATAAGGACAAAACAGGGCTTGCAGATAACTCTTTTATTTGGGGTTGTGAATGAATACTGCTCCAGCAGGGAGACTGGAAAGGAAACTGTATCACAGCTGGACATCTGGGTTCATTGCTGGAAAGTACGCCAAGCTTCCCAGCTTTTTGGCTGGGAGAAGCAGAAAGCATTGAATGGCAACTGAAAGTCGTGAATGTTCATACACAGAGGCGCACACGCAGGCACACGCACACGGGCCCTCGGGAGAAGGAGGGGATGGAGTGGAATGAAGCCAGCTGCTGCACACAAGCACACCATCTGCTGCTTAGTAGCTGACCTCGAGAGGAGGTGACTGAATGAAGCGGACCATGAGCATTTGAAGAGGGAGAAGGAAAGAATCACTGTCAAGTTTTGTTGTTGAATTTCTGGCTAAAATATGATTGATCTATCACTGAAAACAAAAACCACCTTCTGGAACAATAGCGGCTGTCTCAGGTTTCCCAGGCTTACAGGAGAATGGTAACGCTTGTTCTAGTAAGAGGAATATATATGTGAAAGCACCTGTGGAGAAAGGCAGCTAGAATTTCTATGTATTATAAAATAAAAAGCAGAAAATTGCTTGGATTTTGACAGATCTAGAGTTCCACTGTTAGAGATCGAAGTTGAAAAAAAAAAAAGATTGTTTGAAAGCAAATTGTGGATAAACAGTGTAACGATTTTAGAAAGCACAAAAAAATTGATGCATTATCTTTATCAGGGTAGTGGATTTGTTTTTCTGATCAAGGTTTTCTATAAGTTGTAAAAATTTTTATATTGCCTAATACATCCTAATTTTATTATTTTATGCAATAATCAAAGTTGATCCTTTATTTTCCAACTTAGAGCAATACAAAGGAGAAATCTAAAAAAGGATTTCCTGGTCATATGTTATGCTATCATGTTTGTGTGTTCAGTATAAAATGAGTGTCCAATCAATGCTTGTAAAATAAATGATAAACTGGAAATCATCAACTTCAGCAAGAATGTTTTCCTGACAGGCTACACACATAGTATACTTTGAAGTTATTTTAATAGTCTTCAGCATAACATTTTTAACCTAATTTTCAGTCTAACTCTTTGAATGCACAGCTACAGATATAAAATAAAACTAGTTGGTAATAATCTCTCAAACCCAGTAAGCCAAAAAGCCAAATGTCTCCATCAGCAATTTCTTTCTCTCCCTTCTCTGTCTCTTCTCCCTACCTCTTTCTTTCTTTCTCTCTCCATCTCTCTCTCTCTCCATCTCTCTCTCTCTCTCTCTCTAACACACCCCTACTTTCATGTACATTCATATTCCCTACTTCCTTTCTTTTGTCAACAATCCATCCCCATTAGTAGATGGCTATATGTTCAATTATTTGGGTGAAGCTGATTTATATAACAGAACAGTGTTTTTTGAGCACCCTCCTGATTTACAAAGAGTAGAAACAGTTCATGATGTCTGTTTTAAAAGACATGATTGTATCTCAGTCACAAATGTCTGAAAATACTTGAATGCTGAATGTTGTACAAGTTTTATTGTATAATAATAGTATTATTAAAGTCTTAAGTTTTGAACATGGTGCCACAGAGTAAATATGTTCTATTAGAATAAGTTCCAAATCTCAGATTCATAATAAATATATACAACAGGATTTACTTTGCCTCCTATAGTGTTACTTTGTGAATTGAAATCAAATGAGATTACAGAAGGATGTAAGGTTATGTATGATTCGATCGTCATTATGATAGATCATCATCCTCTACAAAAGTATTTCTCTCCTCTCTTCTTCTGTATTTCGTCCCCATTCCCATTGCTATGACTTGGATATAGTTTGTCCCTGCCCAAATTCATGTTGAAATTTGATCTTCACTGTGGCAGTGTTGGGAGATGGGGCCTACTAGAAGGTATTTGGGTCATGGGGGTAGATTCCTCATGATTAGGTTAATGCCCTCCCAGTGGTGGGGAGTGAGTTCTCACTCTGGCAAGAATGGATTAGTTCCCTCACAAGAGCAGATTGTTAAAAAGAGCCTGGCTTCCTCTCTTACCATGTGTTCTCTTCGCACACTCCTGCTCCTCTTCTGCTTTCCATCATGAGTTGAAGCAGCATGAGGTCCTCACCAAATGCAGCTGCACAATCCTGGACTTTCCAGCCACCAGAATCATGAGCCAAATGAACCTCTTTTCTTTATAAATTATCCAGCCTCAGGTATTTTGTTATAGCAACACTAAACGGACTAAGATACCCATAATCATAAATATAATGTCTATCATTTGTAACGCCTTGGTTAGGTTCTTATCATCTCTGATACTTACAGATCTGCTAGTCTCCCAGCTTCTATCCTCTCTCCTTCAACTGTCCTCTTCTCTGTTATAAAGTAATCTTTAGAAATTGCAAATATAACTAGGTAAGCCACAGCTCAAAAAGCTCTGTTGGCTCTCCATTCTCTGTGTGACAAAGTTTTAACTTACTGTAAAGATAAACAAGGCTCAGCGTGATCTTACAATTGTATGCTTCTGTAGCTTTAATTCCTCCCAGCAATTTGTAATAGTTCCCCAAACTCATCATCTTTATTATACTGTTCTATAATGTTTCACATGCTGTTTCCTTAATTTTAGATATTCTCCCTCCAACCATATGATGAGCTGCTATTCATCCTTCAAGATCCAGCTCAAGCATCTCCCCTGTGAAGCTTCTTATAATCACTTCCTCAGTAGAACCACAACTTTACATAGCATTTACCTCTATCATTATTTTACTGTAGTTTATATAAGTGGAGTCTCTCTCCACTAATGGACTGTAGCCTTTTTGAGATCAGAAACGATATCTTATTTACCTCCTGATCATCAGTTCTTAGCACTAAGTACATACTTATTAACCTTCATATCATTGTTAATGATGAATACAAATTGCATTTTTAAAACAATACAAGACATACCAAAAACTCGTATTCTTGTTCAGATTCAAAACCACATTTCTGACACAAAATTGTTGATTTTGTGGCTAGGATTTCTGATTTATATTGGACTGCAAACATTTTGCCTTATATCAGCAATTATAGAAATGCATAGAAATAAAAGCAGATGGAGAATATTCATTTTCTTAGGAGAATATGCCTGGTACAAATAATTATTTTTCAATGATATTTTTTTCCATTCAACATGCAAGATATCATAACTCCTTTCTTAAGATGTTCAGTAGAGCAGAAGAGTAGGAACTAGGAATTTTCCAGCCCCATTCTCATGTCAGAATGGGAAATCCTGTATCTCTTTCCCACACTTGAAGAAAAGAGCATTTAGAACTAGGGAGAAGAGTGCTTAATGAGGTTAACTGACCTGGACTGTGGGAAATGGGAGAGTTGTATGCTCTGCAGACTAACACTGAAAACAAACCCCATAAATGTCTCTCCTTATCTGAAACAGGCATAGTGTACTGAAATTGCAGTGGTAGGACTGCAATTTATAAAAAATTCAGATTAAATAATCCATACTTGAATTCTAAGGCTTATTTTTATTAAATTTTAACCAATATATTAGCAATTATTTAGTGTATGCTCACAATTATGCTGGATTCAAACCAATTTTACCACCACGGTTGATTTCTAACCATGTATAAATATCATTTAAAGGGCCAGGTACCATATTATAAAAATATGTCTGGGCCCTTGTAGAATTTATAACCTCAATCAGAAATCTTAAATAGGGAATCCCTGGACTCTAGGTAGGTGTATGTGTATACTTCTGCGACTTTATGGAAATTTTAAAATAGCATGGAAAATTTCCCGTGTGTGTGCATTTTGCTAGGGAGAGGATCTCAGAAGTTTATCAGATTTCCCACATGTAACTCCCAAAATGTTAGAATGATCAGCTGAGATGATGATGTGTATGTTTCAAGGTTGTTTATACAAGAGTATTCCGTAAAATACCAAGTCATTTTATGTCCTTGGGTATAGTCATAGATTATGATTTTTTAATAATTTCCTTTTTGAGTTCATTTGTTTGAAGTAACAAAATAACTTTTATTTCAGTATCATTTTTATGTATTGGTTGCACAAGTTCAATAATCTCTTTAGTCATAGAATGGTGAGCTAACGAACATATTACATTTAATACCAGCATATAGAAAGTAATCTATAAAAATAAAAAATAGATTACACTAGTCTTTTTTTCTAGTAATACCAAATATTAACCATAGTTAATATTTTCAGAATATTCATAGTTTGAAGTTTTATAGATGTTTATTCAAATTATTCTAGTATTTTAAAAAATAAATAAAGATAACTTCTCTTTGATTTCCAAGTCAGTTTATCTTTCTCTACTGTAAGAAACAAAAAACTAATTTTAACTTTAGTCAGGCTAGTTGATATACATAAATATTCTTTAGTTCTCCAAGTGTACATTATATCATACTCTTTTTGTTTTTCCATTTAAGAACAAAATTTATTTCCATTTAATTACCTACTAAACAGAGTCATGATATTTAACATTATTTATTTATTTACATAACTTAATGCATAATAGAGGAAAAATACGGTCAAAGAATTCAGCCTGGTTTCAGTATTTCTTGATTATTGTTAAGCACATGAGTTGGGTTTTAATTTTAAGAACTTCATTCAATGAAAGCAGGCCAAAAGTAATAGCTAAAATTGTCCCAAATATTGCCTAGGATAACTAATGTCTTTGATACCAATGATTAAATACTAATGACCGCACACTATAATCAAGATTATATAAGAAGAATCAAACATCAGTTTCTTACCAGGGGATCCCCTTCCGTGTCAGTTTGTGGAATGTGCTTTGAGGTTGTGGCTTCCTTAGTGGATGTGCAACCCTCATACCCAACATCTTCTGGTCGCAACTGCAGTAACGCTGGGCTCTCCTGGGGCAGAGATGCTGAGTTCCATGGGTATGTGTCAAGCACCCACTTTGAGGGATCTTCCCATGGTGTGCGTTTTCCATACATCTAAAAGTTGACCACATAGTTAGGACATATAATAGGCATTTCTATTCAGTAAAAAAGGTAACTATTAATTAAATTTTATTTTGTACATTGAGTTCTTATGGGACTTTCAAGGGAATTAAGTACATGTACACAATTTACCAGACTTTAAACATGTATCTGTTTAAATAACTCGCTTTAAACTTCAAGGCTACACAAAATAAAGCTGAACATCTGGAATCAGCATTTTGGGGAGAATATAAGGAAGGTTTGCCATAAATACATGTAGAAATGACTGCCCACATTTATCTTTATTAGTAATTTCACAACCCAAGAGAACTAAAAATATATAGAAAAAATTAGCCAGGCATGGTGGCAATGCTCGTAGTCCCAGCTACTCGGGAGGCTGAGGCAGGAGGATTGCTTGAGCCCAGGAGTTTGAGGTTGCTGTGAGCTAGGCTGACATCACGGCACTCTAGCCCAGGCAACAGAATGAGACTCTGTCTCAAAAAAAAAAAAAAAAAGCTCCAGTTATGGAGGACTGAAAAAAAATCATGCTTGACACTAAAAAGAGTTCTCTACTAAAGTATACTTTGGAAAGATGATGAATAAAAGAAGAGAGACTTATGTATCTCTGCCTGACACACCTGTACTCAAACTTTCTTTGAGAGTAAGGATACTTTCTCTGATAACCATTTTCCTGTGATCAGCTTCCTCTTATTATCCCCTTGCTTTCTGTAAAAACTCTTTTTAGCTGGCCATGTATGAGCCACTAGTAAAAGAAGAGAAAAAATAGGAAAAATCATGCACCAACATTGCAAGAACTTGGATGGAGACAAAGAGCCCAGTAAGAAAAAGATGATATAGCCTAGTGAAAGTACTGGCAGGGCATTAGAGGAAAGAAGATGAATCCAAGAGACATTAAACATTTTTAAGCTGGAAGGAAAGCTGAAACTAAACTAGAAAAGGAACACGGAAGAGAAAGAGGTTAATGGGACCCTGTAAAAAGTAGAAGGCCAGAAGCAGCACAGAAAGAAAAGCTAAAATTAAGAGAAGGGGACAGTAACATGGGTATACTAGTTCCTTAATGTAATCCCCTTATCCCCTTAACCTGCTCTACCAAGAACAATCCTGATCACCAGATGACGAACTTTGGTTTGTTGGTAGATGGGTGTTCTGCATGGTTTATTTTGGTTCAGTGAGACAAAATCAAAATGGTGGACACTGACAGTCATGAAAACTTCATGGACCGGGGCTTGAAATTTTCTTTTGAGCTTCCTTTAGAGAAGTTATAAGAAGATTTTCAGCCTTGCCCAAAATAAGGAACAGAGTCTAGGTTCTGATATCTGTGCATTTCCTTAGGAGATAATGGTAGAAGTGGCAATCATTAGATTTTTTGCTTTTATAGTTCTCTTGTTTTGGAGCAGAAGTTTTCTCTCAGTTAGAAACCTACTTTTTAGAAGATGTAGAATATAGCTTGCTGTACAACTTAAACTAATTGAAGGAAAAATGTGTCATTCTTAGAAGGCTTAATTATGTTAAAAGAATTCAAGTCTAGAATGAACTGATTCCAGGCTTTTAAAGAACTATCCAGGATAGCAAGATTGGAAGTGAACAATGAAAATCTAAATGGGCCCAACTCTGTATTTCAGAGTGAAATAGATATTATAGAAAAAGAATTGAAAGAAGAGAAATTTAAATATTCAGAATGAGATGGGCTGATATATCAGGAAATAGAATCACTAGAATAAAAATCAAAATCCATTGCATCACTAGCATCTTTTCCAACTAGCACATCTGGCAGAGAGCGTTCCCCATATGGTTCCTCATCAAAGAATCAGCCTTCATCTCAAAAGAAATTGTTTTTATTCCTCTTGACTCAGAGTTTCATCTTTGCTGCAAGGCTTTGTTTCTCCACCTCTTCCTCCAATTCAAGGTTGTTTGCTGCCAATAGATCCAAGGGGTTGGCTTGTGGCATATATGAATCACCCCAGAAATATTTTCTGCTGATGGACTTTTCTGGTCCAGCACAGTGTTCAATAGCAATGAGAATGGTCTACCCACCTAAGGTTGTCATTTTTTTCCCCCTCCCATGAGCTGGATTCACCCCTTCCCCATGCCCCCTACGTCACAGTTGAATCATCTTTCACACTAACCTACTACTAAACATCCTGAACCACAGCAAGGAACCTGAGATATTCTTTATCTCTTTTCAAAAATAATTTTGAAGTATCTCTCAGTTTTAGTCCAGGAAACTGTTATTACTTAAGGAATTATACTTCAACCCAAATGGAAGCTTTATAGAATTATAATTCTCAGAATAGTGTTTTATAAATAATATTGATTTAAATATGGAAAAAAAGAACCCATGCACCTTTTAAAAATAAGATCTAAGGAAGCTAAGCATTTTTAGTATTATCATTTTGGGATTTTTATATAGCTTCCTTTTCTTTCTATATATTAGAAGAAAATATGAAACAAGAAGAATTTCATATATAAAGATTTAGGTAATAGTTTATTAATACCAAAACTATATCTGGAGAATAATTCATTTAAATATTAACTTTAAAATTATAATTTCTAAAATATTGTGAATGAATTTTTATAAAATTATTTTTTTGTATAAATGATCAAAATTGAGAGAACAACTTTTATCCTAGGCAGCATGATAGTTTTAGAAGAATCCTAAAACATGATATGCTATAATTGAAAAATAAAAAACATTGGTATAATCTTCCATATTGTTGGAGCCACTTGCTAGGGCTAGACTGGCTCATATCTTTACAAACATGAGATTGGGTTATTTAAATATGGAGTAAACAGCACTCTTTAGAATATTAGCTTTATCTCTGAAGATTCAGAGCATCCTCATAATATTAATCATGTTCAGTAGAAATATCATGATTGCTCTAAATACCATCATTCCATTCAATTGGATGAAGAGAACATGATAGTAAAAGGGAGTAAAAGAACAGAAAGTAGATGACAAATTTTTTAGACAGTAAAATAAATACAACACAACATTGTAGATGACAGAATGTGGAAAACATGAACTATACCTTAATTCCCTTAGCAGCTGTGAAAACCAGAAACATAGATGCTTAAGCAAAAACTGCCTAAACCTTGGCTGAGTTATTGAAAAGGAAATAGGATTCTTCCACAATAATGTGGGTGATTGTGTTATACTCATCATAAGGAGTTTTCTAATTCCACAATTTCATGAAATTTCAAATCCAATTTAAGGAAATAGCAAAATGGATGGAAAAGGGATAATATACTTTTTTGAAGAAAAAGGATTTTATTAGTTATATATTTTCAGCTTTAAATTAAAAATAAAGGGCTGAAATGAATGTTTTTTATTTTTAAAAGAATGATTTTTTGCTTTATTTTTTTAATACAGTAATGAAAATTGAATACTATACCTGAAGACCTTCTCTTACTGCCTCCAGAATATAAGGTACCAAAGAATAGTTCCAGAGATCCATGAACCACACTCTAGAACCTTCTACATCCATGGGGCAAGGAAGGAAAAGTCGGGGACCTGAGAAAAAACAAATAAAACATTTTTCAGAAGCATTATATTTAATAATCTAGACACATATTTAGACATCATTTTGGAGGACTTAGCATATTTCTTCCAAGATTCTTAGAGAATTATAATCTTGGCCAGTTTGATTATTATTAAAGTAAGTTTACAGAAGACCCAATCTTCTGGCTTCTCCTTTCTTTTGTAATAAAATATTTATCTAAAGCACAATATTTTAGAGTTAGCAGAAATCATAAAGGTCGTAATCTAGTGAACCTGGATTTTACAGCAACAAAGCTGTGCTGAAATGAAATGCCAAACATAAAATATGTCATTATTTGTAGAACTGGGACTTAGCATCGGTATTCTGATCCCAGGGTAGACTTCTTTCTAATCTCCACTGTGTCTGCAGTTAAGTAAATTTTTATGATCCATAACAATGGCAAAGGGATTCTGTACATGCTATTTAAAAAAGAATACAGAAGTATACATTTATGCCAACTAAAAAGAAATAATTCAAACAGTTGTGTCTTCATGAAACATATAAAACACCTAAATTATCTATAAGACATTTAAGTTATCTCTAACTAAAATCTCTCATAACTATACTTGATATGAGCTATTGGTTAAAATTTGTTTTTAGCATTAAAAGTACCTTAAACAGATACTATTTATTTCCAATGGCTATCATCTGACTTTTAGATATTTGTCTGCATTGAACTTATTTGATCTCAGTAACATTTTAGTAAACCATAATCGTCAGATAAAATGAATCTAAGAAAGCAAACTTTCGGAAGAGAAAAAAAGTAAACTTAAATCTTTGGGAGCTTGAAAAAAGTCTAGCTTTGCTTGTTATTTTCTACCATCCAATCTGGCCATCTTTACCAAGTACTCTCAGTTCCTGGAAAATGGCATATTGTAATTTTGGAACTCACCAATAGTAACGTCAGAAGAACTGTGTGTTTCCAAAAAACTGTTGAGATGATGCCACGTCTTAGGAATCCAATCTATAATTTTGACTAGGTCATTATTGCGTATGTTCCTTTCAATTTCTATCTCTATCAGTTTTCTTCGAAGGTATCTGCCCAAAAAGCCTTTCACTGGTTCTGTGTGATTTGCACATAATACCCACCTACAAATAATAATAATAATCCAGAAATTTTTATGTAAATTAAATTTTAAGTCCACAATATTTTTCCAACATAAAGTAACAATGTTTCTATTTCAATTGGTGGCCACATTTTAATGATCAAAGGGGTTAGGAAGTCTATTAACATGAGAACTATAATGTAGCTAATTCCACTTTTTGAGCTAAAAAGGAGCTCATGTGCGTCAGAAGTGAGTGGGAGTCTACATGCTGAACACTCTTCTGTAGGAAAATCACAAATCCTGAAATAGGAACTCTCTTCACATTTCTCACACTTAGAAGGAAAGTGCTCTACTTTAGCCGGGGACATGGTGAGCAGAAAAAACATTTCTTTTTTTTAAAGAAACACTTCTGATTACAGGTTGAGGATCACAAAACGTTTGCTTGAGAAGGAGTTTCAGAAAAAGTGAGAATTATTTTCATACCACAGGTCACCACTGGCAGGATTTGTCAACGTACAAATAGAAAAACAGCTACCAAAAATAGACTGAAACAACACACATACACACACACACACACACACACACACACACACCACACAACACACAAGCTTCAACTTATCTTTACCTGAAATTGTGATGCAGCTCTAGATTTGGTGATGAAGAAACTCCCTGATTCATTGTTCCAATAATATATGGACTAAGAAATATAAATACAAAATTTAGATATACTGTAGATAAAAGCAATTAATCCATTAAAATTGTCATATAAACTATTAAGATAAATATAGATTATTCCATTTTAACACTAGTCTTTAAAAGGGTAATTTTGTAATGTTAAGTTGGAGAATGACAAAATCATTGGACTGGAAATGAATACTCAGGGTTCTAATTTTAGCTCTGCCATTGAGGCAAGGTATTTTCTGTCTGAGCCCACGTTAGAGTAAAAAATAAAGAGTTTGGACAGAATAATCACAATGGTCTTATCCCACTGTAACATCTTATAACTCTTATGCTTACAACAAAATTCATTGCTTTTTACTATTTTAATATTCCATAGTTACGTTAAAGATTATTAATAACATGGGAGGATTTAAATTCTTCTAATCTTTATTTGATGATGTATAAAATATTTTTTATCGCTAAATCGGAGATAATTTGGATATTTGTCACATAAAACTAATATAATTTATGTTGATGTTCTTATATGTCCTTTCTTTAGAGGCCATGCTATGCTCTATTTCTAAGTGGGTTTTCAGATTTTTTTATACCTTATGTTAACTTTTTATTTTATTGTATATAGTAGAAATCAACTCATTAATGGATGGAACTATATATAAATATATTAAATTTATCTATATGGAAATGTTGACTTCAAACATTGATATGAACTGAAAATGAAACCACAGCTTTAAAGCCTCCATATAGTTCTTAATTTTTCTGATTCAAACTATTCCATCTTTGATAATTGTCTCCCAGACATTCAGAATGTCTGTAGATGCTAACATTATCAAGGAAGTATGATTCCATAAAAGTACCTGGGACATAGTTGTTGAATGAATAAATAGATATTCTAAGGAATACACATGGATTCTTTGGAAATATAGTATTATATTAATGAGGGTTTCTCAAATTAATGGCATACACTGTAAGTCCAAAATAATAATTATGTGAAGTAATGTATATGTTAATTAGCTAGATTTAATCATTCCACAGTGTATATTTGCTTTAAAACATCATTTGTAGTACACAGTAAATACATACAATTTTATCAATTTAAAAAGTGAATAAAAATAAAAAAGTAAAATGAATTTTAAAGACAAAAAAACAAAATATATAAAAGTACAAAAAAGCAAATTTAAACACTATTTTTTCATATTTGATTATTCAAAATATCTGAAAAGCATACCAATTGTTGTATTTACAATTGAGGAAACCATTGAAGATATCACTGAGAGAGCCCACATGATGAAGATTATCAAGAATTATTACAACTGGAAGCTCCACACTGTTATTATCAGCACTGCACTGTTCAGCCAGGTTAGCTAGATACTGCTGCAATTCCTTTTCAAAAATAAAGAAAACAAATACATTGATGATACATTTACGCCAATGGCAAGCGATTACTATTTTAGGAATAGCACATTCTGTCTTTCATCCAGTTTCTTTCATTGACGGTCATATGAGATCATTCTATTCATATAAAATCGTATTCTACAAAGCAAAAATCCTATAATGCTGACAGAATAAAATTTTTAAAGAAAAGAGAGAAAAGGGAAAGCAAGATGAGAAGAGCCAGTACCAAACACCTGCAGCAAATATAAAACTATAAACATGAGGGCATACTTCTCAGTGGTTTTTTTTTCCCCCAAACAAAAGCCAAAATGAGTTCTGGATATGACCTCTTATGATAAACAATACATATTGAGATTTCATTCTTAGTTTTTGTATTTCAATAATAAAAGTGGATTTTAGTAAACCTTAATATTTCAAGTACAGACTAAGTGTGGAATGGTACCTTTCAGTTTCCACTAATATTTTTTACGTGTTATTTCCAAGTCATTTAGATGGGGTGTATCTAAACATGCAGCCACAGGACTCTGGTAAATGTGTGGGTAATTATTTATTTATTTATAATCTGCATGCAACTGATGTGATTTTAAATCGAGAAAAAATTTGTTATATTTCATTGGGTCACTTAACATTAGCATTTAGCATTTCTTCAGGTTCTTGGTTTTTTTACAGGTATTATTCCTAATAGCTTTTAATCTAAATATGATAACCAGTTCACTGATTGACTGCTCTCACAGATGGGTAGGCCAGGAACATAATTAGGTTTCTTAGAATTATCCTAATCAGTAAGAGCATTTCCATAATATTTGCATATTTACAATGACATTTTCAATTTGCAAATTTTGCTCAGGGTTAAAAACAATTCCATGATCTCAATTTCTGGCAGCCAGGTAAATATGTGAACTACTCACTCTAGATGCAGCCTTTCTCTGTCTGTCATACCACTGTGGAACTCAAAGTAAAAGGAGACGAAACAGTGGCCAGGGTTTTGAGGCATTTAGTGATATTCATTTAAGTTCAAATATAAAATTTATTCAAGAACTAAAGTACTACTTGTTTTATACTGAGCTAATCACATAGAATAAATCTTGCCTAAATTAGAGAATACCAACAAATATGTGTAAAAGTGGTGAATAATCTGGAGAATTTCATTTACCTTAAAAGAAAAAACGAAACTTATATCATTAATCTAGCTATATTAAGTCATTCATTCACTTATAAGATATTCACTATCTATCATATTATCAGATCAAGCCCTAGGGTGTACAAAAATAAGGAAGCATTATCCCTGCTATTATGGAATTCAAATACATTTAATATTTATTATTAACTGCACTAAGTACTTTTCTAGACATGGGGGTTAAAAAGGGTAAGCAGACTATCTTGCCCTGTAGGCTCTAAGAGTTGTCACATTAGGGACCGAAATTTAAATATGATAAATGATTTCAATATAGTATCATAAGTGTATTACAAGCTATGAGAGGTCAAGGGAAAAGATTCCACCTAGCTGATGGGTGTCAAGGACAGTTTTCTGGAGGAGGTATCACTGGAGTCTGGGGAGAGTGGTAGGCACACACATAAATAATGAACTTATAAAATGCAATATGAAACATTTTACGAAAGAGGTTAAAGGAGGCATGCGGTCTATAGGAGAAAGAGGGATTAATTCAACTTGGGATCTTGAAGGGCTTCTTTAGGAGGTGGCATTTGAGATGAATCTTGAAAAATGAGTAGAATTCCAACAATTATGCAGTTATTCATTATTTCAACACACCTTACTATGTGCCTAAGGTGTGTTGAAAGATACCTAACTCAGCCTTAAGGTTCAGAGAACAAGAGGGTACAGTGATGAAAACTACTGAAGTCTAAAGAATAAAAAGGGAAAGTTGGACAGTGTGAATGTATGATGTGTTTCAGGAAATAACTTTCTGGTGTTTCAGAAGAATACGGTACGCACGAGTGGTGGTGGCAATGAAAGAGAAAAAATAATTTGAATCCATGCAGAGGAAGTTGGATTTCATTATAAAAACAAGTGTGAACCATCAAAACATTTTTGTTTTCAGTAGGGGAGAACGATTTATTTATTCAAGGAAACAGAAACGTGAAGGGCATCATGATTAACTAGAAAAGGAAAAAGCATTTAAGAAGCTTATTACCTTTTTGGAATAAAAGGTTAGGCATTTTACATATGTAACTATAAAATCACAGTTGAAAATACATTACTTCAAAAAAGTATAGATCATGGATTTTGTTTACAGCATGTAAATATTACTTGCAGCTTCTGGGAAAGGTTTTATGGTGGCAATATTATTTGCTATTAATCCTTTATTGTTAAGACTGTAATATTTTGATGCTTAAAAATGGGAGAAGAGCTTTCCAAACAGAGGAAGGATTATAATCAATGTCAGAAACATAAAATTATAATATCCATTCAGGAAAAAACTAGTAATATATATTTTGTGGAAGTAAATGGCAGCAAACAAATTGGAAAGGAAAGTTTTCAGCTTTAAGTGATGGTAGGATCACCGGACTCCTCCTGTTGGCAATGAGAAAACATTGACTGTCCCGGGAATCTGGGTAAAACAGTCAGAATTGTGATTTAACATGTGGTAAGCATACTGAGAATGAAGAAGAGAGATTAGCCAAGAGGATATTGAAATTATTGAAGCCAAGAGATACCAAGGGACTGGACAGGGAACAGTGTGATATTTTTGATCTAGTGCAGAAAGCAGTAAGAAAACATTGAAGGATTTTAATGTGATCAGACTTTAATTATGAAAGGATATTCTCCTTTCCATGAGGTGAATGAGAAATCCAGGAAAAGAGAGAGAGGAAATTTAAGAGAGATTGTGAATCGAGCAGCTAGAAAATAATCACAGAAGTCCAAGAGATAAAGGGTGTTAATTTGGGGTACAGGGTGGTTGTGGAGAAGACGAATGGAAGAGGATGTACTTATGACAGTTTTTCAGAGCTGAAATAATCATTTCTAAACATGTATATTTAGCGGGTAAATAGAAATGTATCTGCAAGTTAATAGAAAGCTTACAAGCGTGGGAGAGTGGGCACGGCTAACGGTGTTCAACTGGGGTCAACCACACAAGTCGACACAAGTAGAAGTCAAGGGACTCATCCAAAGGAGAACAGAGTGAGAGAGAACAGAATGTTGAGGAATATTTTCCCTTACTGGTAAGTGAAGGAAGACCAGTCAGCAAAAGAGAGAACTTCCCAGAGAAGGAATTTACCAGGGTGAGAAGGAACTTAACGGCGGTAGGAAAGAAACAAGAAGAGGATGATAAAAATGAAAATCAGAAGAATTTCTAAAAAGAGGAGATCAACTGTAGCAACATGCTATAGGAAAGCAAGAGACAGAGACAGTGAAAGAGAGAGTTCAGAAGAACCAAATTTCATAATTCGGAGATCACTGGGTGACTTATGAACAAGCAGGGCCATTAGATTCTAATGTGGTTCTCTTTGGTCTTGAGAGGGAGTGGGTCCCTTACGAATCTGATGAAAGCTATGCACCAGTCAGATATAAAAACAGACATACACAAAGAATTTTTTCATATAACTTAAGAGTTTTACACAGACCCCCTTGAAACAACTTCATACTCCCCATTCTAGCTTGATGGAGATGAAATCTTAGATTGATGTAGCATTAAAAGATGCTTAGATTTATTAGCATTAGAAGTTTCATTTCCAGATCTAGTGAGGTAGAAAAAAACAGGCATATCTACCAGATGGACACTGACAATGAGATGAGTCCCATACTTTGAAAATACAGACAGAATGCTGCAGTTATATTAAAAACAGCTGATCATTGCTTTCTCTGATTTTGACTCTAGACACACTAAAAAATGAAGCTGCCAGGTCCAGTTTTCTGATCTTTTCCCACCGAACATTCCAAGTGGCTTCAGCTGGCCACATATTCTTTACTAATCCATCTCCAGCCTTCTGGGCCTCCTATATCAAATGTCACGAAGTGTAATTGTTTACATGTACCGCTCTCAATCAAAATATTCCAGCTGGCAGCTTGAGGGAGGGCTTGGAGTGTGGGAAGAGGAACAGAATGTAAAATGCAGAGGTACCAAAAACATGATAAGATTTTTTTTCATTTGATGGGTTTATTTGAATTTTTTTTTTTTTAATCAGTAAGTGCTTTTTGGATTTGTCTCATCAGTGCTATCTATAGCATAGCATAAAACGTCAGCAATTACACAGCTCCATTTTTTCAGGGAAAGGATTTATTATTTCATGCCTCATTGGCATTTTACTTCGGCAAATCTATACTGTTACCAGCTATCCCTAACCCAATATTATTATCAACCTGTCATCCCCTCTTTCTTAACATCATACTCACTTACCCTCACTTCCACCACCCAAGGAAACAGTGTGGCTTCTTTGTCAGTTTGGCAAGAAGAGGCCAAATTCTCTGACAGTGACTCTGTATTCAGCATTACTGATAGCATTCATATCTTCCAACCACAAAGAATGACATAAAGAACAAACATTTTTAGCTATGTTTGTGCTTTCTTAGAGACAAATGCCATGTGATTTGTCCATTGGTTTCTTCCTATTACTGTTTTCTAGCATCATTAGTTCTGTTCAAACACTCTTGGTGATGCTTTTTTTTTTTTCCATTATTTTGCAATAACAAAAATTGAAGTAACCTAATGATGGCACAAATGATTTTCTTCTGAAAAAGCAGACAGTAAGAGTGTTGGAAATATTTAATCAGAAAAAGTTAAAACGACACTCACATAACATTATTAAGAACATCTCTAAACACTAAACTTAAATAAAAATGCATATAAAATGGATTTTAGGGAGAGGTATATTTTATAATTAATGCAAATGACCCACTTTGTATTAGCATGTCAAGCTACACTCCGATGAAGCTCAATCTTTAAGTCAAAACTTGATTTTAAGTGATCCTCAACTTTATCAAAATGCCTTGGTCTCCTCTAATAAATCTGTTTTACTCTTGTTTTTTAACTACTCTATTTTTTTTTTCATAAAAGAAGTAACTTGTAAGAGTTCTCTCATATCAACATTGAGGAAAAGCCGGAGCGGACACAGAGGATGACTAAGAGACCTCAAAAAACCTTTCATGTGTTTGGCTGGAAAAAAAAATTATTTTAAAAGGCTTTTATACAAAGATATGGGGAGACAGAATTCACAGGAGGCATTAAACCTGTCAGCTGAAGCAAACGAACAATTGTGCTCTTCCTAGTTGTGCTCAGAGGACAGTCACATACTGAACCTCTCAGGTTCTGTGTCTCTCTTTAGCCGAAATGACAACGGGCAGTTCAACCCCAATTTGAACAGTGCTGACTTCCCAGGAAATATTCAGACTCTACGTGCTGCATTTATTTAACTTCAAGAGATCCCATTGTATTAATACTTTGTGTATTAATTAAATACTGTTTTGGCCACAGTTTAGGAATTAATGAACTACCTCATAAAGAACTTTTTGTTCGTTAAGCTATATGTCTGGTTTATTTCAAGAATCAAATGGGTTTGGGTTGCTTTTAGAAGTCATGTTTATTCCTAAAAATTTGCAGACTTGAGGTTTCTGAGAGACTGGGTTGATTTAGATCACCTACCCAGTTATCTTACTTACATATTTATTTATTTCAGAATATTATGGGGGTACAAATGTTTTGGTTACATAAATTGCTTTTGTACCATTTGAGTCAAAGTTATATAAGTGTGCTCATCCCCCAGATAGTGTGCATTGTACATGTTAGGTGTGAATTTACCCATACCCTCCTCTCCCCTCCTCCAACCTGCTTGATTTCTGATGAATGTTATTTCCATATTGCACATAAGTGTTGATCAATTAGTTCCAATTTAATGGTCAGTACATGTGGTGTTTGTTTTTCCATTCTTGTGATACTTAGAAGAATGCTCTCCAGCTCCACCCAGGTTAATACAAGAGATATTAGTTCACCATTTTTTTTTTATGGCCGAGTAGTAATCCATGGTATACATATACCACATTTTACTAATCCATTCATGTATGGATGGGCACTTGGGTTGTTTCCACATCTTTGTAATTGTGAATTGTGAATTGTGCTCCCATAAACATTTGAGTGCAGGTGTCTTTTTTATAGGATGTCTTTTTTTCCTTTTGGTAAATACCCAGTAGCGGGGTTGTTGGATCAAACGGTGGTTCTACTTTTAGTTCTTTACGTTATCTCCATACTACTTTCCATAGAGGTTGTTCTACTTTGCAGTCTCACCAGCACTGTATGAGTGTTTCTATCTCTCTACATCATGTCAATATTCGTTGTTTTGGGACTTTTTGAATAAAATCCATTCTCAGGTGGAAGACTGAAACAGGATCTGCACCTCTCACCACTCACAAAAATCAATTCAGGATGGATAACAGACTTAAATCTAAGGCATGAAACCATAAGAATTTCAGAATAAAATGCTGGAAAAATTTTATAGACATTGGCCTAGGCAAAGAATTTATGAAAAAGATCCTAAAGGCTATCATGGCAACAACAAAAATAAATAAATGGGACCTGATCAAATTAAAAAGCTTCTGCACAGACAAAGAAACAATCATTAAAGCAAACAGACAGCCTACAGAGTGGGAGAAAATATTTGCATGCTATACATCTGATAAAGAGCTGATAACCAGAATCTATAAAAAAAGAAAACTCAAGCAAATTAGCAAGAAAAAAGTCAAACAACTCCATTAAAAAGCAGGCAAAAGACATGAACAGAAACTTTTCAAAAGAAGATAGATTAATGGCCAACAAACGTAAGGAAAAATGCTCAACATCTCTAATCATCAGGGAAACGCAAATCAGGTTATCTTTAAAAAAATAATTTGATCCAGTATCACTGGGATTCCCTCAAGTCATTGCTTGTAACAATTACAGTTTCCCAAAAGAAACAACTTACGCTGCATTAATTCAGACTTTAAAAAATAATTACAGGTAAAACTAGTTTAGTGTTAGAAATATATTAGCCATCAACTATTTGCCATTTTCAATTCTGTATTTTACTCAGAATGTAAGAAAATACTGGCTAGTTATAACCTACTTAATATCTGGGAGTGTTCAGGCTGATAACTATGGCAATTAGATCTTACTTTGTGGTGAAATGGAACAATGTTCAGTTTTCTAAGGTTCCTAAAGAGAAATCCTATAGAAATGTGAAAAATTTCTGTTCCCAGAAATATTTTCTCCTGAAATATTCTAATTATTCCCAAATCCCCATTGCTGCAATGCCCAACTTAATTCTTACTTATGTATTAATAATAGGACCTGAACCTAGTATTACCCTTTTATCAAGTTTGATTCCTCCAGGAAGAGATGTTCTTTCCTTTTGATTCCATAGTACTGTGCATAGACCTCTTTCTACTCCAACACTTCCCAAATGATGTTTAAGAGAAATCAGGCAATGGAGGCTCTGTCATTTTATTCTGTATATTCCCAAGCCTGTGCAGTCCTGATAATTGAATGTTATTGAAAATGGCAATCTTGTTCAAGTTCATGAATCAGACTTTTGTCATCTTCCACATTAGAGTTTTAGTCAAAGAGATGGATATTTTTTCCATGTGCAACACAGAAGTCTCACACAATCCTAAAGCTTGATTGCTTAGGACACTTATAGATACATAACAGCTGTTCTCTTAGGATTCTTTGGCTTACCTTACTTGACTTGTGGTCCACATTAAAAGTGGCAATTGCATCCTCTGTTGTTTTCCTCCCAGATTTGGTTATTACATATTCAGCAAGTTTGTTTGCTAAATAGGTCTTTCCAGTGCCACTTGGTCCCGAGAGTATAATTCTGTGATGCTCCATCAACAAGTTAAAGTACCTTTGGGTAATTGGTTTAGGAATCAGCGTATCAAAAACGAAACTGTCCAAACTGTTTTCTTCTACCCCTGAAGGAAGAAACAAAAGGAATAGCATGCCTTAGTGTCCTACATAAGCTAGAATTTAACAGAGCTTTGTTAGTCATAGGAATGCTGTCCTTGCAAAATAATTTCCTTGATATTTCTATTCCACAAACATGTGTTGCCACTGTAAGAAAGAAAACATATTAGTAATAAGGCAGAAAACATATCAGTGAACATCCAAACAAAAGCAAGCTGTTTCCTTTTGTTTGAAGTTCCCTCCCCAGTTTAATTCATGTTTTTCACTTATGTTTCCAGAAATGGAAGCATTATAAACTCTATCATAAAATCTTTCTTTCCTTTGAAGATCAATAAGTATGTTCAAAATAAATGTAAGGATTACAGACACACACACACACACACACACACACACACACGAGTCTGTATGTTCTTCCTCTTTCCCGTCTCTTTATTCTCTTCTCTCTCTCATGACACATTCCAGATGTACAACCACTTAAGCTTTTGAAGAATACAAATTGTAATGTTTGGTAAGGAATTAAGAAGAGAGCAACAGTATCTCCTTTTACTAACCCAATTACTTTAATAATAAAATCAAATATTGACAGATTTCTCTATTAACTCACAGTTTATATAGATGTATTCTGATTCTTTAACATAAACACACAAGGAATTATGGAGACAAATATACTTCAGATATTATATTAGCCTATGATTAATCACATCATTCAAAGCAAAGAATTTTTATCCCTGATCCTTAACGTCTCTATTCTTAGTGGGTATTTATTGGGTATACACGTATTTTAAAATCAACCGAAGATATAGTAATTAATATATTACATTGGAATACATAATAATTTTTTAAATCCTCATGTAATGCAAGATGATAATGGAGAAAATCTAGAAATTGAAAATCCCCTAAATTACTTTTTTTTTGTAAGTCTTGGTGAATCTTCAAAATTACATTCCAAGTTTCACATCCCAGAACTCAAAGAATTTAATTTCCTTGGATTCTAGTGGTTTTAGTAGGACCGTAGTATTTTAAAAAATTAACATGGCTCATTTCATACCAGAACTATCAGAGTGGTTAACACAGTTTTCAAATAGGCAAATTGGAGACCAACAGCAAAAAAAAAAAAAAAAAAAAAAAAGCTGGGGGGCAGGGGGGAGAATGGTAAAAAAATTATAATTGTGTTTTATTTTATTTTTATTTTTACCTTTCAAGTTCACAGTGATGATGTTATTATCTCCAACAAGGTATCCACAAGGCAGCAGTTCAGGCACTTCTAGGTTATGGGATCTAATTAAATCTCCTATACAGTAGCTAGCAATGCAGTCAGAGCTCAGACCAAGGCTAGTGGAAGTATCAATTCGGAACACATATTCCTAAAATGGTACACACAAAAAAAGTAAAGTCAAAACAGAAGTTCAACTCATCTATAACAAATACAAAACTCATGGGAATATAAAACTAGCTGTCAATTTTAGAAATGTTTAACATAAGAACTGTCAATATCAAACACCACAAAGGGAGAAAGCTTTCCTTATTTGAAATCTGAGAAGATGAAAAGCAGATGTGTCTACACACTACTGAAGTAAAGCTGCTAAAAAGAAACACATTTGAAAGTTAATATCAACATATCTTGCACAACTTACCTTAAAGAGACGTCTAATTACACTATCTAAGACATCCCACTTGGTTTTTCCACTGACACCAATGGACCCTATCAAATATGTCTGGGACTTCTGATCCTAAATAAAAACAAAATAAAGTAGGATAAAATCCAACTGTGCATTTTATTTAATTAGCACATTTTATATCAAAACCTATTAATGCAGTTGGAGATTAAGACCAAAATATTTACTAAGCCTGTGAGTTCTATAGCAACAAACACACCTGGTGGGTTCTAGAAAATAAAACATATCTCAGCAAACCAACCAAATAGAAAAACAAAGTAACAGCAATAGCAACAGTAACAAGAAAGAAAGAAATGACATGAAGCCATATGTCAAGGAAAACTGATTCATGACCTGTTCAGTAGAAGGGAAAGGGGAATGGGACCTTAGAGAATAGTCTTGCATTTTAATGCAGTGGGGGGACATTCTGGAAGAGAAGTGGCTTGCTAGGAGGAACATAATGAGAGAGAGAATAGGACTACATCATATGTATCCTAGAACTTCACCTTGTGATCTGATCTTTGGTAAGCCCATAACTCAGTTTTTTTATTTATTAATTTTGATCTAAAATCCAATTTAGCGTTAAGAAATAAATTATCCATGACAATATTTCATTTGCATATTTACAAAGCAGGTCCCACTTTGAATTAATGAGAAAATTCACTATTTAAAAGAACTTGCCAGAGAAACCTACAGGACTCAAATTTTATCAAGCAAATAATTCTTTTATAGTACACATAATGGTCCCAAATCTATCTTTCTTTCAGATGGGATTTTGAGTAATTTCTGCATATATTAGGAAAGTAAACAATTCAGGATTTGTAGTCTAACTGGACCCTCTTCTATGATGACTGGATATAATTACATGAAATACTGATTATGATACTAGTATACACATAGTTGACACATTACAATCCTGGTTCTAGTCACTGAGAATGTGGTCATTAAGAGGTAGTAGAATAATCACTGAGTCAAGTGTTGGAAGATGTGAATTCTACACAACATCTAGCAGCTAATTAAGAAACGACCTTAGTAAATCACTTAGCTGGCTCATGGCCTCAATTTCTTTGTTTGTAATATTTAATACTCTAAGGGTAAATGATTATCACCATTAGGGAGGTATAACCTGGTTAGAGGCCAACAGCTTTTTCAGAATAAGTTGAGAAATTAACAGCTGATGATTGTGATGATTTCTTTTTACTATTGTTATCGTCTGAATATTTGTACCTCCAACCCCCCACCTGCCCAGATTCATATGTTGAAAGCCCTAACTTCCAGTATGATGGTATTTGAAGATGGGGCCTTTGGGAGGAAGGGTCAGATTAGACCATGAGGGTGGGGCCGTCCTGATGGGATTAGCGGCATTAGAGTGGCCTCTCTCTTTCTACCCACAGACACTGAGGTAAGGCTGTGTGAGGTGGAGCTAGAAATCCACCAACTCAAGGATAGAGCCCTCACCAGGAACTTAAATGGCCAGCATTTTGATCTTGGACTTGTCAGCCACCAGAATAGTAAAAAAATAAATTTCTGTTGTTTAAGCCACCCAATCTATGTTATTTTGTTATGGCAGCCCAAGCAGACTAAGACAACTACTTTCTTGGAAGCTTTTTCAGGAAAAATGTTCAAAGACGTCTTGTAGAATTATTCTAAAAAGGAAAATTTGTTCTAGTTGTTTATATGCAATCAAAATGTGCATTTGTACAATGCTTTGTAAGTACCCGCTTGTAAATTAGGGTTAGTTTAGGTTTCACTGAGACTATTACAGTCTTTCACATAAAGACTCCCTTGGGAAAAGTAGGCGCCAATCTGCAGCTCAAGCAGAAAGTTTGTGGTGTTGGGATCCTTGGACCATTGGCTCAATATAAAGATTGACAAGTTCTATCTCACTTTTCAAACTTAAGTACTGAAATCATTTTAAAATCTAGAAGAAATTTTGTTTGTGTTGATAGAAAAAAATTAGATACCTACAAAGTCATATTCTTGGCCACTAAAGTGAAAATTCAACTTAATTTTTTTGGTTTGTTATAAGAAAGGATTAGAGTCAGAATTACATCGCCAATTTGAAGGCAATGTTTGATTGCAAAAAATCAAAATACTTGGCTGATCACCTAGGACCTTGCTTAAAAATGATAGACAAGTAGCATCAATGGAATTTGTCTTACTAGAACAAGTGTGTCTTTCTGATATCTAGAATATTCATTTAGCTTATAATCTTCTCTTTACACAAACACCAAATTGACAACTCTAGTGACATATTACTATACATCATAAACATTATCTATAATCTACAAGTGACACCAAAATAATATGTTGGACAAGGTATTTTTGTCAAAGAATTTAACTTTTTTTTTAAGTTTTAGAAATGAGAGGGGGCTGACAGTATTGTTTTCAGTGAATGAATGTGAAGTACATGTAAGACATATTTCTACCTGTATGATGATGTCATTTCCTTATTATCCCTAATTTTCATGCTTGTATAATATATTAAGCTAATGCCAGGGCAAACACCCCTGATAGGATAGTTGCTAGAACAAACATTTAGATATAAAATACATTTGACTCAGTAATTCTCATCCTTTAGTTATAAAGAAGTTAGGATTAAGAAATACCTTTGCTCGACCGTAGCCCTTGCTTATGGAGACTATAATTTTCACACTGCGGCCATCTTTATGTCCAGTTGCATCACCAGCATCATCTAGCAAAATATCTACCAAATTTTAAAAGAAAGACATACATAGTAGAGTAACATTAGCTCAGATTTGTTTACTGCCATTGTTTTCTCCTTCATAGTTCTATGTCCTTCAATGGGATCTGCTTCCCATTCTAGCCTAACTGGTTTGAAAACCTCCGCTTTCAAGAAGATGAATTACTATGGTTTGGCTGAAGTTTCAATCTAAGAATTTATTTTTGCCTCCAAAGATCTTCATGCAAGTGTTGGGCTGTTGCCTTTAGATAAGGAAATAAGGGGTTTCTTTTTCTATTATACACAGGTCTGAGTAATATGTGAGTAATATTTAGTCACCATTATAACCATGACAAACTGAAAAGCAATCTGATTTTTCTATCCAATCTAAAATATCCAAGCTCAATACCCATGTAATTTATAAATGTAAAGGTGCTGAGATTGACTGTCAACTAAAATTATTTTCAAGCATTTGACACATAGCCAGGTGTTTTACTGCTTGCCTTATATCTATAATTATATATTAGGTGCTCTTATTGAATTTCAACCATGGCATTGTACTTTCCTATAGAAGTATATTAATTATCGCTCCTCTGTACCCTTTATGCTAATAGTTTCAAAACCAAAATAGTATTTCTAGTAATCAGCTTAAGAGTTATAGAAGCATGATAAAGCTAGCTAACCTTTAAAATACCAACCTTTTAATGTGATAGAAGATTAATTTTCAAAATATATTATACCAGATTAATGTCCAATTTGGAAAATTACGAAGGCAAACTATCCCAGCTATTAGGTTGTTAAGTTTGAAATGTCCAATTTCCTTAAGTACTAAGTTTGACAGTTGATATTTCTGACATTTCACTTTGACACTTCTTGTTTTATTTTTATTGCGAAGGTATTAATACATTCTGTCTTGCAAACCCACTTGTGATTATCTTTCAAATTTTTTTTGAGTAATTTTTGTGAAACCATGGGTAAGTCAAAAATTCATGTTATTTTCGAATATGAATTCCTTCATGGAACTAATGCAGCACACACAGCTCAAAATATCAACGAAATGTTTGGGAAGGATGTGACTAGTGAACACACAGTACGCTGATGGTTTGAGAAGTTCCATTCTAATAATTTTAACCTTGAAAATGAGCTACATGGCTCATTATCCACCTGAGACCAAGGTGGATAATGATGAGTTGAAAGTTGTAGTGGAAGTGAATCCATCTCAACCTATACATGAATTTGTAGCGAAGTTTGACATTACTATTCCAACAATATTGGACCATTTGAAACAAATCAGAAAGGTAAAGAAGCTGAATAGATGGGTACTGCATGAATTAAATGAGCACCAGAAGAAAAATCATCTCAAAGCTTGCCTTTCTTTGCTGTCACAACATGAAGGCTATCCATTTCTATACCCTATCATTACACAGATGGAAAATGAATTCTTTTTGACAATCACAAGCATTTGGCACATGGTTAGATAAAGACGAAGTGCCAAAACACAGTCCAAAACTGAGTGTTCATCAAAAAAAGCTAACAGTGTCTGTTTGGGAGTCCAGCGCTGGTATCATCCACTACGGTTTCATGAAACCTGCTCAATCAATTACAGTGGATGTCTGCTGCAACCAACTGGACAAACTGATGAGGACACTTGGGAGTAAGCACCGAGACTGGTCAATAGAGACAGGAGAATCCTCATGCAAGTCAACACTCGTGACGACATGTTGCACAAACAACGCTGCTCAAACTATAGAAACTCTGCTTGGAAACTCTCTGTCATCCACCATATTCACCAGACCTTGCACCAACTGACTACCACTTCTTCCAGGCTTTGGACCACTTCTTACAAGGAAAAATATTCAGTTCTCAACAAGCTGTGAAAAACGCCTTGCACGATTTCATCACCACTCACTCTCCAGGGTTCTTTGCTACTGACATAAGGTACCATTAAGATGGCAAAAGTGTGTGAATAGTTTAGGCACATACTTTGATTAATTGAACTGCTTTCTGTTTGAGATATAATAAATTACACTTTTGATTCGAAATCGGACATTTCATATTTAATGACCTAATACAGGTTTTCTTTTAACAACAATGCTATTATAGAGTCATGCTTACTATGCAGATGGTGTTCTGTGGATAAACAAAACTCAGTTATGTGCCAAAGGGCACATGTGCCCAGTGACAAGAAGACTCTAACTGCAAACTTATAGAGAGAAGGACTATGACTGTTACATCACAGAAACAATAATCTAAAAAGATGGCTTCTGAAAAATGGAATGGTTTCTATTATGTTAGTCATTAAGAATATGTAATTTTTAAAAGTAAACAGTAAAAGAATGTTTTAAGACCCTAACAAATAAAAAACACCTTTTAGAGCTTGAGGAACATGGAAATTTTTGGTAGAAATTTTTAAAGCAGCAAAGACAATTTCCTGTACTGGAATTTAATTATTTTCCCACATTAACCTTCTCATCTCATAGTCTTTGATGTTTTTACCTACCCTACTCAAAAACATAACTCTTCCTTAAATGTCATTTTAATTCTCTTGCTCCTTTTCTCAAAAGTTTAGAAAGGTTTACCGTCAGTTGTTCACATCTAAACTTCTTGTAGTTCATAACCCAATTACTTCTTTAGCACTTTGACTAATGCCTCATAAATGCTCATAAATATTCAACAATATTTATGACATCAGAGACAGCTGGGCACTGAGAATGAATACCAAGGTGACAAGGAAAATGAATTCCCTGATTTTTTGGAGTATACATTCTCAACAAGGTAATTTCAGAGTGTGATAAGTGCTCTGCTGATATAAACAGGGCAGTGGACTACAGAGCAACTGAAGGGAGCCTGCTCTAGATAGATAGGTCATCCTGGGAGGCTTTCTTGAGGAGGTGGTGTTTGGAGATAAGACCGGAAGGCTGACATGTGCTAGGCAAGTGAAGAGCCAGGAAAAGGGGTTTAGTCAACAAGAACAAGTACAAAGGCCTTGATGTAGCAGCTGGGCGTGTTCAAGGAACTGGTAGCAGGAATGTAAAGACAAGGGGAGGGTGGGGAGTGGTAGGAAACGATGTTGAAGTGGGTGAGGTCCAAATCATGCATGGCCTAGTAGTCTATGGCAAGAGGTTTAATCTACTTGCTAATCCACATGTCTGCTCAAATTTGCCTTGGAATGTGCTATTCATGCTGTGTCATGGTCTTAAAAACTATGCTTAAAATATGAAATTTCTCCTGACAATAGTAGACTAAATATTTATTAATAAGTGAATGACTGTCCTTGGCTTTTGTTATGTGGCTACTTAAAGCAAAATTAATACAGTAGCTAAAACATTACATGTACCCTATAAATATATGTAACTATTATGTACCTGTAATAATTAAAAATTTAAAAAAAGGCCAGGTACTGGATTCATCCAGATCTGTGTTCAAATATTAGTTCTGCTACTTACTATTACAGATGAGTGATCTTGAACAAATTTTTATAGTTACTTTCCTAAGCCTTGGCTTCCTTATTGGTAAAATGGGGCTTAAACAGCACCTACTTTATAGGATTATTGAGAACATAAGAGATAATGCTTTTAAAGCACCGCATCCTCCGTGTTTAGTAAGTTTTGCTGCTCTAACCATTATTTCTTTTCTCTGTGTGTTTATTTGAACTATTTCTATTGACATTGGGAGGATCACATCATGACTCACTCTGGGTCTCCCCTGCTCACAGTGTGTTGCTAGGATGACCACCTGAAGGAACAACTCCAGGGAAAAACAGCAAGTTTGAGGTGTGAGTCCTCTGTGGGTTTTGTAGGGAAAATAAGTTATTGGTCCTCTGTCAACATTTTGAAGTGAAAATAAAAAGATCTGCCATTCTGGTTACAATCAAGTAGAATTCTAACAAAAAACTCGAGGCTTCTCAAACTGTGTCTTTACTGGATGCTTCGAACCATGTAGTTAATGTTTCAGGAACTGAACATTTGTCAATTATTCTTTCTCCTAATCCCTTTTCTTTTTCTTTTTCAAAAATTAACACCGTTAGAAAGCCTCTGCATGAAGGCATTTTTGATTTCCAAGTTTTGAATCCACTAAACCAAAAAGGTAGTAAAAACAATATTCTAGTCAAGTGATTTAATTTTTTTGCTTATTCAGACATATCACTATTGAAAAATAATTAAGAAAATAAAATGATACAGAATTAAAAATAACTGATGAAACAGGTAATTTAGTATGTATATTTTTAAAAAAAATTTTAAAATTGTCACCCACACAAAAAAAATTGTACCAAATTTTCAATCATGGCCATCAGTATGTTAAGTCAAATATCTATAGAAATTGTAAATTTGATTTCTTTGATTTTATATTTATTTTATTAGTTCTAACCTAAACATTAATTTTATTTTTATAAATGTGTTCTTTCTAAGCTACCTACAGTACTAAACTTGCCTCCTTTAAACCTTATCATAATTCCATAGACTAAAACAAAATTATAACAGTCAGTGAAATCCTGCCAATGATTTGTCCTGGAAGGTATCAACCCTAGTCTTTCCCTAAGAGTTGAGCCTGGGAACATAGAAAAACACTGGTTAGTACTTTTCCATTAGATGTGGACTCTAGTTCACTTGTCTGTCAGGCTCATCAACAACAAGCCAACACAAAGAATATTGCTCAGGACATAAGCTCTCAGATTCTATATACTTAAATTTTGTTCTTCTTAAGAATCCTCTGAAGAGTGTGGACAATAGTACTTTGTGTACAATCCACACGTTCAAGTTACTATGTATTTCCTTAGTTTTATTTTACCCAATGATCTTTAAGTTCATTCAATTCTGAAATCTGTTTTTTCTTGCCTACAAATATTAGCTTTACTTGATGCTTATTCTAGAATTTATTTTTTCCCCCATTCCTCGCCAATGATTGCAAATGTTGTTTTCTTGAATTACAGGGAGTTCCCACTTGCTTTTAATATGTAAGATGAAGAAGGCTAGTATATAATTGGACCATTTATTTTATATTATGAAGGGCAGCCATAACAGCAGACTTTTAAAAATTCTGACTTTTTAGAAATAAGAGATGTGGTTGATTGGAAATGTAACCAATATCACCATCTTCTATATTATAATGTAATCTAAGGCAGGCAGTGAAGTGTCTTCGTTCTAAAATGGAATGGAACGTTACCCAGGAAAATGTACATTATTGGTTTCCAAGTGCCATCTGGTGGCTGTACTTTGCAATTACCACAGATCCTCACGCAAATGTTCCCTAAACTAAATTCTATATCCATAAAATTTTTCGATGCCACAGGAGCAGTTATACTTTATAATTGAATGGTTCATCAGATATTAAGATGACATTATATCATATAATTATATTTGCAATCAAATCATAACTATACCTTAGTTGTATTATTGGTACTATTGAATACAATGACAGAATCTGATGTGTTCTTTTTGTTTGTCGAAAATTTAACAGAGCTGCAGCGTGGGGATGTAGTAGCATTATGTTCTCTGTAGGCAACATCATGTAAGATCATCTAGTCGAATTTAGAAAATAGGTCCTGATATATCTGTAAATGGGTTTTGTATACTTAAAACACTATAAAATTGCATGAGGTTATTATTATATCCATGAGTACTAATCATCATCACTGAGAACGTTATTTCTTCATTTTCATAGTCATGGAGAAAGTACTCCCTAAGCACAAGTAATTTTTTTTAAATATTAGGAAAATCATATCTCTAAGAGTCACCTTTTCACGGAGAATGTGCTTTCAAAACTACAACTAAGTTGAATGAATTTATAAGATAAAAATAGGACTATTTCTGAGAATGAGAGTGTTAACATTTTTAAGAGGGTATGAGGTTCTCCAAACTCCAAGCCTCTCCCTGCCCCTGTTCAATCACGGACATGCTGTGATTCAGGCAGGCATGTGCAATCAATCACCTGAGGTAACAGCCTCTGTGATGTTCAAGTTGTTTAGAGAAAGTCCTAACGACTGCCGTGAAGATGAGGAGGAGGTGGTGCTGGACGATTCGGACGGTGGCCGAGCAGGCTTAGCTGTGTTACCAGTTTCTGCCTTTAACCGGTCATTTTCAGCCTTCAGTATTTCAATTTCATTCTGTCATGAAGACGACATGCATGAAAAAAAGAAATGAGCTACTTGGATAAAGCAAATGGCACCAAGTCTTTTATCAGAGTTAATTAGCCTGTTTGTTAAATAAAGCATGTGGTAATAAGGTAAATAAACAAATATAAATTGTGAAGCAGGATTTCCTTCCAAAAAAGGAAAGTTAACCTTTTCTCTGTCTCTCATATACATGCATTCCTGTCTTCACAAATATAGTAACCAATAAAAATATTCTTAATATATCATATTTTTGAAAAGTTTTTCAGGACTTGGTCTCATTTGAATTAAGCATAATATAGTTAAAATGTTCACAATACTTCTCATTTTAAAAGTGATGTTAAAATTTCATAGGCAAATAATAAGATTTGTAATGCTATTGTGAATTCATGGAGAGCTGAAAACAACACAAAAATAACATAAATAAGGTGATTTGAAATGACTTGAATTCTGGCTGACATCTGAAAAAGTTTTTGTTCCTTCAAAATGGGGCACTAAGCTCATAAAAACAAAAGCCATTTGATGAAAATATACAGTGGCAGATGAATCTGCTCAGCAACGAGCTTTTCTTATTTCAGTCATCTGTGGTACCAAGTGATTATTGGTTTACAATAATAAAATGAAAACTTAATCTGGTTTTGAATTTAGCCTTTAAATGTTTCAAAAAAAACTTTTACATATGGTATTCTAAATCACTTTTACTTCAATATTCAAAAAGCTTATGTTGAATTTTTGTAGTTTCCTCATTATTTTTGTTTTTCAATAGAAAGCTCATGAAAGTATTTGGAAGTCAGATTTCAAAAGACCAGGCAAAAAGCCAATATGAAGGTAAATCATGGAAAAGTGAAGAAGCAAGAATTGTAGTTTTTCCAAAAACTTCACTCTCAACCTGAATCCAATCACCAGTGTAAGTATCTTAAACGGTTCTTGAGTACAACTGGCTGGTTTGCACTCCCATTTCCAAACCTGGGTTTGACAAAATTCCCCATTAAGAAATGAGTTGCAAAGATTGAATAAACAGAGTATATTTCCACAGTGCACTTAAAAGCGGAATTTGTTCTATGATAACCAAGAGAAGAGAATAAGCGCATTTTTATTTTTCCATTTTGTTTTTTCAAAGAGCTTCAGCACAGACCTGCATCCGGTTCATGGCTTCCCGGATCTGATCAAGATGATGAGCAGAACTGAGGGCCTCCAGCCGAATATCTGTTAATTTTAATTCCTTTTCTCTGAGCTCGCTCTTCAGCTGCAGAATTATCTCTGCCTCAGCCTCTGTGCATTCACAGATCCTGAAGAAGGAAACAAACACAAAATCAGTGGTCTGGAGATGCCAGAGGATTAGGAAAAGCAATGACACTTTTAAAAGCTGAACTGTGATATTATCCAGCAAGTACAGAAATTATTTCCTGCTGGCAAAACCTGGAGAAAAGGAGAACAAATTTTACAAATAGTAATTTATTCATAGGTTCAAAATTGAAAATAGCTGTTTCTTTTAATCTTTTCTTCCCATTTTCTGAAGTTTAAAAACAGTCTACTATTCTCGAATATAAACTAATCCTAAAGATTTCCTTGTTGTTGATATTTATAGGGCAGAAAAATCCTAGCATTACTACATTTCATTCCAACGTTTTTCAAGGGATTTAAATCTCCATTTGCAACATGTGAATATTCTTTTTTTAAAAGCAAAGTTATTACATCCTTAAAATGTCGATTTCTTCTTTTGAAAAACCGTGCGAAAAATAACCTTATTTGCCACAACACTTTCTTCAAATTACCATGAAAATCCAATATAAATATTGTAGAAAATAAATGAGGGAGATTAGTCTTGGACATTTACATAATGGGTGAGTGTTATATAATGTTCCTGTTAGGCTCAGCTGATTTAGGAGATCACAGCTAATGAAGCTAAATCACAGGTTTGAACCCATACTAGCAGGCTAGCCCGGGGCTGTTGGAAGGTCATATACATTACATCCTTATTGTTTTGTTTTGTTGTTTTGTGGACAACTTTGTAGGAAATCCATCAAAAGAATGTGTTGTCTATTAATTTTTTTCCATTTAAAATTTGAGGACTAGGCTGTAGACACAAAAGTGGTTATATTCTTACTTCCTATGTAAGTGATGAAATGATGTAGTCAAAGCATAGTGGCTCTGTTCTGTATGAGAGTTCAATGCTAGTCATTGTTGTGGCCATACGAAGAAATTTGATTTACACAGATATAAAACAAAGAGAATCATCTCATTAGAACATTTCTACATTCCAAATACATTCTTTCTTGTGCGGTAGTCCCCCCTCATCCACAGTTTTGGTGGCTTCAGCTACCTGCAGTAAACCAGGGTCTGAAAATATTACGGTATTTTGAAGGAGACCACATTCACATAACTTTATCACAGAATATTGTTATAATTGTTCTATTTTATCATTAGTTATTGTTAATCGCTTGCCGTGCCTTATTTATAAATTAAACTTTATCACAGATATATATATATACAAAAAAACAATGTATCCAGGGCTCAGCACTATTTGCAGTTTCAGGCATCCCCTGGGGGTCTTGGAAAGGATCCCGCATGGATGAGGGGGGGACTGCTGTACTCCCAAAAAGTGGGCTACTATAAAAACGCTATGTTAGGTTAATAGAACAAAAAGTGAGTTGCAGGTCGGTTTTAGGAAACCAATTTTTCGTTGGAAACAGAATGAAAGAAGAGATATTTATCATTAAAATGCATGTGAGTGATTTTAGAGAAAGCAAAAGCAAACACCACGTAGGTTAAAACCTGGATCTTTGCAGTTTTCATGCATCACACTCCATTTTACCGGGATCTGTGCTTGTAGATCACAGGGCCATTTTGCCGTTTCTTTGGTGGCCAGACAAGGGGTGACCTGCATGTACGCACAGTTAGACAGATACATGGAGAAATGCAAGTGAAAAGACGTGAGAATGATGACTTAGAAAGGTGGAGAATGAGATCAAGGAACACTCAGTTTCTAATACACGAAAAATGACACAGAAACCAATGCTGTCCATGATTCTCAGGAAGATGTGAAAATAATTGGTACGGATACGGAGCTGCCGTTGTGGAAGTGCAATCCAATTACATTTAGAACATAAACGTGGGCTTGGCCTACGGCTGTTTTCCAAAAACGTTTCTGCGTGCTTCAGAGGGAGTAACTTACGCTGAGGCAGATTGCGAGGGCTTCATGGAGGCTGAGCCACAGTCCCCGGCGTTATGAGGCAACTTGGGGGACGCTGGAAGGGACGAATCCGTAAGCTCCTCGATGTCAGAATGTGAGGAAGGAGGCTTGGTGGACTTTTTCTTCCCAAAGGCTTGTTTGAAAGAGCTTCTCAGCTGAAAGGAGGACAAAAATTACCCTTCTTGTCTATTTGCACGCGGAGAGCTTTTGCTGTGGGGCGTTAGTTTGCAGATGCCAACCTAGCCACTGCCTGGGGTCAGTGCGTATAAGCAGAGTATTAACAGTTGCAGCACAGTATCTCTAAAAAAAAAAATGATACCGTGTTTTGTGTTTTCATTTTATTCTTGTATTAATCCAGCGCAGCGCAAACATGGAAGGCTTTTAAATAGTGCAAGGTCAAGGGTATGGCTGTCAGAGCTCTCATTTAAAACTAAGTACCTTGAAGGGATCTCCATTCCCAATGCTTCTCTCTTCAAGGCAATTTGTTTTAAATGGCCACTTTAGCGCTACAATCAAGTCATGTCCTGCTGACAGTACAAACTTAAAAAGCAAAATGAAATCAAATTCACCTAACACTTCATTAATTGTGATTTTCTATTCAAATTTTCAATTCCCAGACTATTCAAAACCAGAATTGGTATCCCCTACAGCTCTATTCAGAAAGTGGTTTTACTTCTTTTTAAAATTTGAGATTAAAATGAAAAGACACAAAGAAAAGACATACAAGGTAATCTGTTTTTAAAAGGTATAAAAGCCTACTGCCAAAATGAATAGCATTCATGCCAAGGTAGGGTTTTTTTATAGGTGCATGCCAAATTGTCCATGGTTTATATTCACCTCACTTCCTCTAGAGTTCACCTTGCAGAAACATGAAAGAGTGTGGAATTACAAATCAAGGGAATGAAGGCTGATCAGTATTTTAAAATATTACCTGCACAAACATTTTTTTAAAACAAAAAAGATATTTCTTTCATTATTTATTGAAAGCACTCCAGTAAAATCCTCTGATAGTTACATTTTGGATTTCATCAAGAGGTGTATTTATTTAAAAACATACCCTTGTTTCATGATATTAAAAGAAATCCTTTACTTCATTGTTTTTAAACTTTCTGCAGTGATGGTATGTTCCCCTTAGCTTTTTAGCAATTGCTTACTATTACCATAAATTATATCTCTAACAACTTAAGGCAAAGTTCCATTAACGTGCAATTCTATATTTCTTCTATGCTCACTTGTTAAAAAAAAAAAATCAAGCAGACATCAATGTGGTTTATTGCTTGGGGGATGAAACTTTATTCATACTGTAAAGCCCTGTGGATTCTGGAGGGTGGAGATTTCAAGGTCTCTTCTTGCCCTTTCTCAACTCCAATTCTTCTCCTTTTCCTCCAACATGACACCACCACCATCATTATTATCATAATCTTTTCTTTATCTCTACCAACACAATAAACCCCTGTCGTAAGCCATTCCTTTACAGTTGTTAGATTATTTTTCTTTCTAGAACTCTATAGAGTTGGTATTAATTATCCTATTTTTCCATATGAGAAAACTCAGGTCCCTAAAAGGTGAAGTAACCTGCCCAAGATCCAGTGGAGATTCAAACCCAAGTTTAGACCCGACTCCAAAATGTCTCCCACCCCACCCTAATCTTGCTAACGAGTACAGTATTACAGGTACCAGTCATTTGAAGAGGACCCTTTCTAAACTGCTGCAGATCTCTAACCCCCCAAGGAAAAAGCCTGACTCATGGTGCATTAATAAGCTTCCGAATTAGACGAATGACGATGGCTTACCCAGTTTTTCTTTTTCTTTTTCTTGGAGTCAGCATCATTACCACTGCCAATGCTGGAATGGCTTGTGGCACTGTTGATACTAGAAACACTTTCAGAAGAATGCTGTCTTCTGATGCGGAGATCTAGCAACAGACAGAGAGTATCACATTTGTTCACAGAGTTTCAATCTGAACAAGTCTTTAAAAGACTTTTTGAAAGCATGTTCCCTAACAAAAGTTAACAAGGCTTCGTACAGATTATTTCAACACAGTTTTGGCTTTGTAAGTTTAATAAATTACAACCATATTTGCTGTAATTAACTGTGCTATCTACATTAAGATTTAATGGGAATCTCATATAAGACTGTAGTATTGCTAGTTTAATGAGTTCTGAGTATTGTCCAAAAATAAAATGCTATACTAGTGATCTCTACTGAACACCTGGATTAAACAGCTCTTGCAAAATGATTTATTCCACATGATTAGTTCCATGGAGTAAATGGAAACTCATAATAGGATGAGAAAGGATTATTTTTGAATATTTGTGCTTCGAATAAAGTTACCAAAGCCAAATATAGCAACTTTCCATTTCATAGAGTTCTACCACATTAGAGCCAAAGCAAACCTTGGAAGTCATGCAAGCACAGCATCTCACAGAAGAGGAAACTGAAGTGCAAGGAAGCTTAGTAACTTGGCCAAGGTCAAACAGCCAATGGAGGGAAGATCCTCAAAAGAGAATCTAGGTAGACTGAGTTTTTGAATTAAACAAATACATATTTCACACAGTGCAATTCTTCTAACATACCCCTAGTCCCTGTCCATGACTTAGAATAGCAATACTAATAACAGTAAGTAATAATAAATCTTGCTTTTACTATATGCTTAATGTGACCCTGGAGCACCTAATTTTATTCTTAAAGCAAACAACTGAAATGAGTTTAATTCCTAAAAGTAATTTGCACGTGGTCACTTAGCTAAAAAATAGTAGAGTCAACCTTAGACCTAGACTGATTCTGATATTCATTGTGCTGACTGCCAATATGACCTTGCTACACTTCTCAAAGCATGTAGCGCTTCTCTAGTTAAATAAGACATCTTGAAGAGAAAAGCATTTGATATTTAATCATTTTTGAAGCTATCCACTTATTCCATATAAGATTTATTTATAGTTATTAAAATTAAGACATAAATAGAATTTTTATCTACTTACAGTGAACTGATACTAAGTGTTAGTGAGACACTGAGAAAATTAATAAGATTATATGTAAAGTCAAATATGCTTTTAGGCCATTTCTATCAATATACATAATTGACATCAAAGCAGATTAACCAAGCAAAAAATTTCAATGGAACTTGATGTCAAAAATTACTATAAAGCTTTCACAAAGTTTCCTTACAAATAACAGTATAAAATCAAGCCTTTCCACTTGACTGATTTTATTGAATAGCAAAAATGACCCATGACAATGAAACTGTAACTGGTTACTTTCAAAACATATAATAAATGAGTATATGTGTGGGTATGTAAAAAATGTATATGCATACACATACATACATACATGTAACCACACATTCATATATACACATACCAATAAGTATCTTAATTTTTGCACTAATGTAATTATGCTTGCAAATTTTATAGGAGGAAAAATATAGAGTTATTTTTCAGAATCCTTAGAGTTTGATCTTTTAAAATTATTTTAAAAAATACTAATGGAAATATTTACTGTTTTTGCATGCCAAAGAGACATTACCAATCTCAAAATCTAAATCAAAGTATTTATTTTTGTGGTTTTAATTCAACATTACAGCAATCTAGTATCTCTTAATCAACTAATATGAAATCATATAAATAAACAATGAAAGAATATGTGCAGGTATTTATGTTTTAAATTTCTGCTGCAATTGACTATTAGCTTTTTTGAACAAGATGTGGTATTTGCAAGCTTTTTTCTAGGAATTAACTTTCACAAATAGAGCAAAAGCATACAGTATTGAAGTATTCCAAAAATTTTATTATACCCAGAATTAATAAATTATATGTAACTTATTTAATACCAGATTTTTAGAAAAGATAGGTAAATTATTATAATCATAGGTAAAAAGTAGTCCTTGGAGGTATTAGTTACCTTCAGTTATGACTGCATTTATCAATAAAGATTAACAAGGGCATAATTTCAATAATATCATGGAATGAAGGGAATGCATTTTACTTTTCTCTAACAATTCCTTTTTAGTGCTTATGAGTACTTAGTCCATTGCATGAGGCATCACAGAGATCAGTAAAGAATGGTTAACAAATGAATATCAGCAATCTAACTAAAGGAAGAAGCCTATTGTAAAAGTAAAAATTTCAGTTATGTGATTGTTCACTCATTCATTTTCCACTTTCCACCCTCTGTAGAACCACTGTCCCAGTCCAAGCTACTTCAAGGTACCACCATCAATTCTACAGCAAAAAGAGCTATACAACTTATTCACCTTCAAACCATTCTACAAACAACAGCTAGAGAAATCTTTTAAAAAAAAAAAACTTCATCATCACTTCCTTACTTAAGACTATTCAATAGATTCTTACTTTAATAAGAATAGAAAAAACTCTAACTCCTAAATATGGCCCCACATCCTCAGTGATCTCATCTGTTCTTATCTCTCCAACCATGTTCCACTTATTACACCTTTACTAATTATCTTTCTTGTAACAGTTCCATAAAGGCACTAATCTCTTTTCTGTCTGAAGGCCCCCTTGGAATGCCCATTCCTCAAAATTTATAATATGACTTGATAAATTATTCCTTGGACAGCACCTTAAATATTGCTATTTTGGAAAAGCCTTTCCTGATTATGCAACCTCTAGTAGGTTCCCTCATACCCTCCTTATTTTTGGTACCTATTTATCCGTCTTAGAAGTTATAATTATTTTGGTATGCATGCTCAGCTATACCAATGATCACAAACAACCATTTATTTTCTGTTTTCCCACTAGACTAAATGTTTGACGGAGACAAAGAGCACGTCAATTTTGTTTACCATTATATATCCAGAACCTTGTACAGAGAACGGCATGTGGTAGGCAATCAATATGTAGTTGTTGAATAAATCTATTCTAATTATTTGACACAACTGTGTTTGTCTACCATTATTCCTAAAAAGTATTTACTGTTGACAGCAATTAAATACATATGTTATCCAACTGTACTTGGTATAACTTAAGAAAAATCTATCCCATATTTACACAGAAGTAGTGATTTAAAAAGGAGAAGTACATTTTGAAAAATAAAAGTAAAATATTCTATTACCTTCAAATTCAGCCTTATAATAATTATGCTTCTTGTAATTGTTATATATCTCTATATAAAAAGCTTTCATTGCAGTGGACTGTGAGCCCCTTGAGTATAGGGTCATTTTTTTTTAATCTTTGTATTTCAAGATCTAAAGAGTGCCCAGTACTAATAGCAGGTGCTTAAATATATTTGTAAACAAATAAATTTATTTTAATATAGGCTGTAATTATCAGATGTTGTTAATAAGCATAATACATAAATTTAGGGAAAATAGAAAGGTACTTTGATAAATTGGTGTCCACTTTTGCCATAGTTTGACCTGTCTATAAAAGTGTTGCTTCATTCTAAATATATCTTTTAAGATCATATGTTAAAAATACACATGACATAAATATTTTAAAGGTCTCTAAAACTGAATTTCAATATGATTGCAGAATACAAATTTATAGGTCATACAGTCACCTTAATAACTCATGGAAAGATACATAATTAGTCTAACTCACTATTTTCTCCATATAATGTCAATGGTCGATGCGATAAGAATCACTTTGTGTTCACTGAATTAGTACTTAGTATTAATATTACAGAAATGCAATCTAACTATCCTGTATATATTATATATATTCAACCCTTTATAACTAGTTGTTTTTGACAGTTTGAAAATCTAGCAAATTATTTTTAATATTTGATCAATTTAGATATTGACTGTTATTTTGTTCATCTTTGGCAACGCCTCCCCCACATTTCTGAGCAAAGGAATTCCTATTTTTCAATTCCAGCAGATATTAAGCTACCTGTTGCCAAAGATAAAAAGAATCCTTTCAGAAAGTTTCACTTCAGTGACTTGTGCTTTGTTAAAGTAAGCATTAAGCCTTTTAAAATCCCTTCTGGACTTATTTACAACATGAAGATTTAGAACATAAGCAGCTTTATTATAGCTCTAAGATAAGCTTTAAATATGCAGTAATTTTCCATGCAGCACATAAATCATCGCCCCCACATGGAAAGCTGCTAAATTCTTAGCAGAAGTAGCCCCTAGAGAACTAGTTTGTCCTTCAATTTAAGGATATCTCACTTTACATAATTGTTTTCCTAAAGTTTAAATTTAAATACATTTTAAAAATTATATTACTCTTTTCTATAAAATTTGAGTAAGTTCCTTTTGTACACAAGGCATCACTATGGACACTAGGGTAAAGAAACAAATCCTTCTATCATGAATCAGGAAGGACACACGTTAAATAAAGGCATCATAGCGTGACGTAAATTTTAACAAGGGAAGCACAGCTATTTCTAGAAACATACTATGGGGGACTTCATCCAGTTTAGGGGTCAAGGAGGCATATGTAGGCTAACTCCTACAGTGTTTCAGAAAGTTTTTATGCTGACCAGAGTAGAATGTTATGAGTGGAACAAATAGAATGTATAAAGAACTTATGAAGAGTTGAAAGAAATTCAGGATAGTTGAAATATGTAATATACAATGCAACAAAAGAACAAGAGATAAGGTCCAGCACAACATCTGGCACACAATTGGTAATCGAATACTTGTTGAATGAATGAAGCTGTAAAGAGAGATTATTTCATATTAAGGAGTTTCTATTCCATCCTAAAGTCAATGGGATACCTATAGATAATATGTTTTCAGATGACTGCCCTGGCTTCAGTGTGAAGAATGGTGTAACGCAGGGTAAAATTTTAACAGGAAGGATATTTAGGGGTTCATGGTCATAGTTCATAGGAGACATGATGGTGATAGTAGGATCAAAGAAGGTGAAGAGATCCAAGAGATATTAAAGGGGTAGAATTAACAAATGTTGGTGATTTACTGAATCAGGAGAGGAGGGTTTATGTGCAGAATCATATGGAAGACAGCTTAGGTTATCAACAATTAACAAACAGAGATAAAGGCATGAACTTACAAAAGAAACTTTAAAAGAGATTTCAAAGGAGCAAAAGGAAAACCAAGCATGTGTGATATCATGAACATGAGGGAAAAAAATGAACGTTTCCAGTAGGAGAGAATGGATATCAGTATCAAATGCTATTTCCATGTCTAACACAGTAAGAATTTTAAATGTTTTAATGGATTTAGTGACATATAAGTCACTAGGGATCCTGGGGAGAATCATTTTAATGGAGTGGTGGGAAGAGAAACTACACTCCAGTGGGCTAAAGGGTGACTAGTGGCTGGAGATATTGAAAGAGTCCTTAAAATTTTCCCCAGAATTTATCTGGAAATGGGAAGAGAGATAATAGTGCACTGAGATTGAGAAAAAAGATTTTTTTTTTCATTGCAAAACTGTTTATTCATTTTCCAACAAAAGGGAAAGCGAATATTTGGTGTCTGGCTTTATTAAAAATCATCACAGGGAATTGTATTTTTTTTTTTTTTTGATAATTCAGTTTCCTATTTTCCCCTGTGTTAAAATAGCTTGCCAGTTGCATTTATTTTAAGGACCCTGGTTCTCTGTTCCTTCTGTGGCATGTTGAGTATCTGCTGGAGAGGTATTTTTGGTGATGGTAGACAAATCATGCATCATCCATAGTTCAGGTAGTTATGTGAGCATGCCATAGTCTTGCTCCTAAATTAAGATGGAGTTCTCATTAGAGATGAGAGTTACAGAGGTCAGATATTTTGATTACCAACTGCCTCCATTTGAATGGATTAGTTTTATAGTCCTTATCCTGATCTTTCTACAACATAGGAAGGATTTTTAAGTTGAGAAAAACTTGAGCATACTGAATGTATGGAAAAGAGTAAAGACATGAATAAATAGAACCTATGTAAAGAGAAAAAAATGACACGACATTAATGATGTGCATTTTTTCAGCAGTGAGTCAAGGGGCAGAGGTGGTGGCAGAGAAAAGTTATTTCCAGTGTTTAGAATTGTCAAAGCATGGCAATGATCAAAAACAGAACAACTTTCAGTCTGTTTGGTTACTATCTTAAAAATTGTCTACAGGGAATGTACCTTTTTTTTTTTTTCACCCCCACCCTGAAGTTGCTCCCAAAGCTCATTACTTGCTGTATCACCATATTGATGATCTTAGTTTTATATACAAATCTGAATTATCATACTCATTACTGGGTTTGTTTTGCACCAAGTCAGATATGCACGTATTAACCAACCACCCCATCCCCATCTTCACTAAACTGAGTGGCGAGAAATGTGTGTATAACTATAGAAGCAAATTCCTTAAGACCAATTTAAACATTATTTGATAACGAAAACCACTGTTCTTGAATTCTGACCACATTAATATAATCTTACTCATTACAAATGACAGTGCCACTGAGTAAATGCAGCTTTACTCTAATTAAAAAATAAAATAGATGCCTGTTATATTGGGTGAAAATGGAAATATTTCTAAATATACCTTTGGGAGGGTGGTCTGGACCATTCAGTGCTCCCTGAATAGCGGCCTGTGCGGCAGAGTTCTGGGCTTTCAGCATTTCAATAGTTTCCCTTAGTTCTATAAGTTCAGACTCCTGTGGAATAAACAGAGTTTGGAAGTTTTAATACCTAGAGAGAAAAATAAGATGTACTTGTTTATAGCTGGCTATCAAATAGGTTTGATTTTATGTAGTACCATCCTCATGGAAGATTTGGATGCTTGGCTGACCTTGTCAAGTTGTACCTAACAATTGCTTTCTATCTAAGAAAGAATTTTTTTCCCTTAGTTTTTGTCTTATAAAAGTGATCTGAATAGTATTTATTATTTTCAAAGGGTAGTACCCAGAGCTGACCAGTACAAAGTAAAGCAGGATATCACATCATCCAATTTAGATAATACACTTATTAATATTACCTATGATTATACTAGATATTTAGATATCAACGTTGCACTGTTGCATTGCATTGTATTTATCATCAACTGGAAGCCCTGAGTTTTTGTCAAGTGATTTTAGATTTTGTCTGAAGTATTTTGTATCTGGATAATTATTTGTATTCAAGTGTAAAACCTGGAACTTACCTGTAATTCACTTTCATTAAATGTTATCTTATTAAATTCTGCTAGCTTATCAAGATCATCTTAGATTCTGACATTTTTCATTTAATAAAATTCCTCTTATGGAGATCCAGTTTCATCAAGCCAAAGAAACACAGGAATAAAAGTATGTGAATAAAAATATATGTAATATATAGTCCTTAAGTAATGGTCAAATTACCCTAGAAAAACAGCTTATAAGTCATATTTTTATAAAACTATTTTAATATTATTTTAATATTTTAAAAAATATTTTCTTACTTAGAGTAATTTTAAGATATACACCAATAAAAATAATTGTATAAATTTGGTTTTTCATAGTTCTTTGTTAAGTGAATTGTTTTACCAAAAATGACTTATGAGGATAATAGCATAACAACAAAAGAAAGAAAGAAAAAGAACTGAAGGCTCTCTCAGCACAGATAATATTTCCAGTAGAAGAACAAGGGGTATCCTTCTTGGTGGAAATACAATCCTAAAAACTAGATCTTTGTCAGCCTCTTAGAGAAAGAATTTCTTGATAATGTATTTGTCATTCATCATTTTCTCTAGCATCTTTGACAGAAAACCAAAAAATCAGGCTTCGGTTCTTCATTCCATGGTAAATGACTGATCTTTACTCAATGTCTCCCAGAATATATGAAAAAAGTGTAAACCTTACCAATAACCACCTTTCCGGAAAATTGCTTCATACATGGGAATATTCTGTGACTATCTAAACTTTAGCACTTAAAAAAAAGATAGATGATGCTAATTGAAATGATATCCAAATTTGCAATAGATACCTGACACCTCATATATCTATTTTCATTGGCTATCTGACATATTCCTGATAGAGAACAGTTAGATTTAAAACAAACAAACCTTCTTAGAGACTTTTAATAACTTACAAGTCAAAGAATCTCATAATGAAAAATCAATAGCAAACTCCTAGATTTATAGATGAGTCTTCAAATACGTGACTGTAATTCATACACATTCATTTATTAAATAAGTAAAATATAATATTTGTGCAAAATTTCCAAGGTCACAATGTAGAAGTCAGACCCAATTCATAATTTCTCAGTCTCTCCAACTTCTATATTCTGTCCATTGCCCAACTAGCAATAGATAAGTTTACCAAAACTTAATATATTTTCTATTTCCAAAGATATAAAATATTTCCCAGAAATTCATTGTTTTTACAATAAATTTGTTCAAAAAGGATACATATAGTACATACTTAATGGAATTATATAACTTAAATATTAATTCTACAACATAAATACTAGGATGCACATTAAATTTTAATTAAAATCATATTTTCATCTTCAAATTTAAAATAAAATGCTTGTGCTGTAGATTAAAAATCTGCTAAAACATTTGGTTGTAGCTTTAAAGGAGAAAAATAGAAATGAGAAGATCTCACACAAATGTCTAAAAATTGAGCTTAATTTGAGTTAGCTGATTTCAGTGTCAAACTTTAATCTTTTCTACAGAAATCTCTTCTGAAAACAGTTTTTAAAAAGATTAAAAGTGGAATGTTCATGGAATGTTGCTTTTTCAGAATACTGTGTTTAACATGATATAGAAGAATGATTACTTACTACAATTAAGTACCTTTTTAGAAACAACCGATATCAGCAGGTTGGTTGTTACTCAGTGTGGCACAAGAAACCCAAAGGAAGAATAACTAGGTAAGAAATATATTGACTATATAACTTTGGAAAGTCACATTTATGAAAAAATTAGTTCAGCCAAATTCATATTAGTAGTTCTTTAGGAGAACCTTCTAAGTATAAGCAAATACCTATAAAACAGCCCATAGTCTTTAGTTAAAAAAATAGCTAAAATCCACATTGACATAATCTCTTCAAACTTGCACTAGGTATCTTTACATATTTGCCCAAATTCCTTCTTTCTTTCTTATTTCAGTTGAGATCTGCTCTCAGCTTGTCACTCTGAGCCTTTCCTTCTTCCCTTTGCTTTAAATACTTTTCCTCACCCTTAAAGACCATGGCGAAATGTTTCCATACCTTCAAAACTCTGTTTTTCTGTTAGAAAAAATGAAAAGGTGCCTTTTTTGTGCTTCCAGACCATTTAGTGCATTTAGCTTATTTATTTGTTGTTTTATGATCTCAGCAAATATTGGAATGGTTTTGTTGAAATATTTTTGTCTGTGTTAAACAGATGTTTCTGCTTTTGAAAGAATAATATAAAACTCTGCCTTTATTACATACATAGGGTGCAAGAGGGTGTTTGATCACTTAGTGAGTGGCGTGCCATATAAAATATCAAAAACTTTATTATTTTTTATAACCAGAAGTCTCAATATGGCTAATCAGTAGAATCATCTACTTTGGATATTAACAAAGTCAGGTTTTCCTTCCTCTCTTTCCAAATAGTATTACAGAGATGAATATAAAGCATTTTAAAGTAAAGGCTCAAGTGAGATGTAGAAATTGTTTCTCAATAGTTTCTTTCTAGTCTTCCTTTTCCTCCTCATAATTATAGTTAGTTGTTCACATTTATTTCTAAGACATATTTTTCTAAGCTGTTAATAATGCATGGAAATTGCAATGCTGCCTCCAGGTACAACTAAGAATTCCTTCTTTTGTGTCCATAGTGGGGAGTCTGGATCAGGAATAGGATTAGAAATGAATGCCAGAGATTGATGACTACAAAATCATTAAATAATTTGAAATATTTTCATATAATCTCTTTATTTTGAAGGTAACCAATAGGAGATACTTAAGTTTTAGAATCCTATTAAACCTTCAGACAAAAACCTGAAACATGTATATGACACCAAGATACGGATTTAAAGTCAACTTCTCCAATTCAGTAGCTTCCAGTTTCCTACTCTCCTCATTAACACCAAAGAGAAGACTGGGGCTAGAATAATTCTGCAAATGACTTTGGGAATAAAATGATCAGATCATATTTTGTTGATACTTCATACTTTTCAAAAGTGATAATTTAAAACCTGAAAACCAAAGTGTAACTTCACGTCTCTCCAATGGACCATTCAAGATAATGATGCTCTCAACACCCACTGACCAGAAGGTTCTAGTTTTCCACGAAAGTTTCTCATGTAAAAGAAGCTCGATGGGGTCAACATCTCTTTTAACAGTTTGTGCATGTCTCTGAGTCTAAATAAGTTATCAAGGTCAGACTTGAAATGCTTTAAAAAATGATCAAATATTGTGTCATAATACTAGCCTTGTCTGGTGTTCTTTCCAACCTAATTTGCTAACTATATCTGACCTCTTTCCAAATTTCTTACTAATACAGGCCTTATTGAGAACCTTACAAGCTTGGCAACAAATCTCATCAACCAACTTTACCTCCTAGGCAAGGCTCTTAAAATTTTCCACTAAATCTATCTTTTGCTTCCTCGTGCTGACACCCAGTTAATGTCACAATAACCAGCTATAGTTTCTGGGAACAAATCCCACTCCCCTCCCCCCTGCTTTGTATTTGAAATCTTGCTAATTTTTCTTGTGAAAGAACCTGGCATCCCTACTGCATCATCTGAATTAAATTCACCAAATCCCAGTAGTGTAAGTACCTTGAAAATTATGCATTCACATTAGTCTATGCCCTAAAAGATTAACAGAGTTATCATCTGACACCAGCAATATATATTTAAAAACACTTCCAAATGACAAATATAATATAAACTGGGAAGAGTTAGTGTAAAGACCCAGTGCAACTTAATTTTTAGCTCCTACGTTACATATTTTCAAAGACTTATCTTCAAATTTCCTCATTTTCAAGGTTTAAATTCTTGTTCAGCTAGTCACCCAAAAAAGTAGTTTCACAGAGGTAAGAAAGAGTAAAAGGCTTTATAGTTAGCATAAAGGTCAGTGTCTGAGCTTCATCACTCATATGAGGAGATATTCATCTGTCCAGCTCTGACCTTCTAACAAGACTAACCTATTATACCTTAATATATGTTCTAATTGCCTTGGTATGATAGCTGCAGAGAATTAATTTGAAAGTCTTCTGAATTTTAAATTCCTAAATATTTTTCAGTGAGCTTTAGTAAATTTGAACACAAAGATTTAACAGTAGTTCTGTAAAAATCTCACTCATGAAAAATATAGATTTTTCAGAATTCCTGCCATTTTGATTATTTGTATCATAGCCTTTTTCAACTAGCATTCTGTGAGAAAATTAAGCCCTACGCAATGATTTGTGTGACAATTTTCTTAATTTTTTTTTTTTTTTTGAGACAGAGTCTTGCTCTGTCACCCCAGCTAGAGTACAGTGGCATCATCATACCTCACTGCAACCTCCTACTCCTGGGCTCAAGTGATCCTTCTGCCTCAGCCTCATGAGTAGCTGGGACCACAGACATGTACCATGGCTAATTTTTAGCCAGCATACCTGGCTAATTTTTCTATTTTTGTAGAGACAGCATTCTCGCTTTTGCTCAGGCTGTCTCGAACTCCTAGTCTCAAGCAATCCTCCTACTTCTGCCACCCCAAGTGCTAGGATTATAGGCTTAAGCCACCACACCCAGCCTATTTTCTCATTTCTGACAATGATGGCACATAGCTAGTACCATTTTAGATGGTGAGAAAAGAAATTATTTCATCTCATATAATGGATGCCTCAGGGCCTTAGGTCTTAATTCTTTCATGGAATCCTGGCAAAGCATTGCTGAAGGGACACAGATCTGAAATCAGGGTAACTCTTGATCAAACTATGTCAATATCATAATCTATTGAGTCTTAGGTTAGATATAGGGTAATGCCTACAGATAATTCCACCCTCCAGCCAGCATATTGACAATTCTCTTAACTTTTACCTACTTCTAGATTCACTATTATATAACATGCCATCTTCCAGAAGCTTCTGGGAATGCTGTTAAACTATTGAAAAATGCTGCTAAGTTGATCTTCATTAACCATCCTGTTAGTCCAGTGTCAAAAACCTTTGAATGGCTCCTCAAAGACCAGATTCCTTAGACACCTTTCTAGCCTTAGTTTCACATTTCCCCCCAAATCTCTATTTTACCTTAACATTGCCCATAATTTCCTCTTTTCTGATGATGCTCATGCATGCTGTTCCTTCCTCTATGACTGTAGTCCCAAACCCCCAGGCCATGGCCTGTTAGGAACCAGGCTGCACAGGAGGAGGTGAGCAGCGGGCTTCATCTGTATTTATAGTCATTGGCTCCCATCACACCCAGATGGGACCGTCTAGTTGCAGGAAAACAAGTCCGATTCCTACTGATTCTGCATTATGGTGAGCCATATAATTATTTCATTATATAGTACAATGTAATAATAATAGAAATAAAGTACACAATAAATGTAATGCGTTTGAATCATCCTGAAATTATACCCCCACACCTGTCTGTGGAAAAATTGTCTTCCATGAAACTGGTCCCTGGAACCAAAAAGGTTGGGGACCGCTGCTCTATGACATACATTTGTGCATTTTCCCTGAATTATCCTCTTCACCCTCCCGAAGTCTCTTCTGTGCCACCGACACTCTCTTACCAGCATGAAGCCACATCATACTGTACTGTTATATTTCTAATGGCATGATAATTTTCTGCCTTCTGAGTTATTCATACATGTCTTTCCTTTCTCACCAGGCTACGACGGTATAAAAGTAGTGTTCTGGCTCACAAATGTGGCAAGAGAATCAGTGTTGCTTCGCATCTGGAAAGAGGAAGATTGTTAGGAATGAATCCCTCCCTATTCAAGCAAGGGATTTTGGTCTATAAATCAAACTAAAATTTTGATGTATTAATAGTTTCAGGCTACTAATGCCATGTGATTGCTGAAAATCACACTGTAAAGCCAGAGGACTAAGATTTCAGTCTTAGTTTATCTATTTCTTAAGTATGGAATCAAAAACATGTAACCACCTTGGCCTTTGTTTCCCCATGTGTTAGCTTCTCATCCAGCTTCCCAATAGCCTCATTCAGCTTTACTTTTCTTAATGGTGCTTATCATTACCTGAAATCCTATATGTTTTAATTACACTTATCATCTGCCACCTACTAAAATATAAACCCAATGACAAATATATACATACATATGAAGAATATAAACTCCATGAGGAATGTTATATATGTATAATACATTTTTGGACTTTATATTCTAGTAGATAACTATATATATATGTAGAGAAATAGACCTATATCTGTCATTATGTGTGTATCTTATATATACTGTTACTTCTTAGAACAGTAGAAAATCATGAGTGACTAAATGGACACATGAACTTGGAACTCCTGAAAGAGAGTTTAAAAATCTCTGCTCTATATTTCCCAAGCTTTTCCCCAAGACTGTTGGATCACCAGAGAGCAATATACCCTTTTATCTCAGCTCCCTGAAGAAGTGCCTTTACTGAAATATGATTAAATGTTATGCCCTCAGCTTTTAGAGAAATGTCTATTTGAACAGCAATTTCGTCTTTTGTTATTCCATGACCCCAATTTAAAAACCTTCGCAATAAATTCATCCTTCAATTCAGTGCCAAAGAGCTTGTCTCTTCAATCTAAATTATGCTCTTCTGGTCAGAAAATGAGAATTGAAACATACCAAGCAATCTCCCTTTGTGCCTTAGCTTCCCTGACATTCAATTTAGTTTAGCGTTTTCCAGTAGTAATCATCTAGGCTCAGGTATATTGTTATATACATTCCTCTACTGGTTTTCATTAGATTCTGTCATTGCATTATGCCGTGTGATATTATAATTAATTATATAGGCTTCTCAAAACCACTTTGGAAATAAGAAAATTATAATCTCAATTAATAAATGAACTAGTTACCAACATTGTTTGCAATTAGAAAAGAAGTGATTTTAAGTTAAAAAATGATAAGGGCAATTTCAGACATCATGATATCCTTTGAAGAAATTTCATAATTTTGTCAATGTTATTTTAAGGATAATGTGCACACAATTATAAAATTCCCCATATTACAGAGATGCGTTTTTAGATACTCAGGAATTAATCATAGGCATTGTAAATTAACATACCTGTATATTTTTCTAGCTTCTATGAGAAAATTTATTTATAAATATAAAAGAATTGAAGGAAATATGGGGGTAAAAAATTCTATTAATTTTGACTTCTTAAAGATATTGAGACTTAAATACTATCCCTCATTGCCAGCAATATGCTTGGCATATGCCCAATGATGAGTTCGGTTCATCTTATAATTTCGAAGAGAAAAAGAGAGAAATATAAAGGAGGGTAACATTTTATTTACTGCCCACTTCACATGCATGTGACATAATTATAGTTTCTTTCTTACTCCTCACCGTGATCCTACGAGGCAGTTATTACAATCCCCTCTTTTAAAATGATAGATTTGAAGTTCAGAAAACGCTAGATGAACTTGCTCAAGATTACAAAGTTCTTAACAGACACAACCAGGATTCACATTCAATATTATTGGGCTCCAATTTTTTT
>CAUYRT010104822.1:0-13322 GCA_963574885.1 Lepilemur ruficaudatus | reverse complement strand
GTAACGCAGTGGTTCCACTCACGTGGATGACCTCAGAAAGGGCCTTTGGTTCTGTAGCCCCTCGTGCCAAGTCTCCGTGGCAGTGTGGCTGTGCTGTCCACTCACCCCACACATTCATTCATTCATGCAATCATTCATGCGTGCATACGCACACCAACTGTCTTCCCTAAATATGTGTACGTTTTTCCCTTTTCCTTTTCGATATTCTTTCTCTCATGACAACCTTGGTAATTCCACAGTGGGTAGAACTTTCTCTTAGTTAAAGAGACAGCCGTTTCCTTTGTATGATGCCCAATCCCCACTTGTCCATCGACTTTCTACTCCTGTTACCATCCCTCCCTGTATTGAGAAGTAGATATTATTGTTTTCCTGTGTGTATGCTTCCGTTGTCTTTTGCAAATGAATGAAAATGTGGGAGTTTGTCTTCTTTTGGCCTGCTCTCTGAACGCACCAGGTTCATATTGAATACCATCTTTTCCTTTGCTGCTTTCCTAAAATGCAGGTCCCCTGGCTTTTGCACATGTGCGCACACTCAACATCCTGCCAAATCCTTTCCATTTTCTCTGTAACAACTGCCTGGGGTGATAGCAGCAAGATCATTTGTTTACCTAGTCTCTTTATTTTAGACAGTTGATTTTTCATCTTCTTCCCATCTTCTTTTCTTAGAAAGAAATCTGACCTAGGATGTGAGTGTTAAGTCTCAGTTGTGACACGGTGAGGATTTGTGACTCACAGAAGCATGGAGTAGTGTCTGTGTCTACTCTGATACCAGCTGCTGAGTATATTGAGACGTAGCCGCCCCCGTAATGATTTTCGCTCATCCCTGGAAAGTCAATGTGGTGGATCTCTATGCAGCCAGACTGCAGATACCTGCTTCCCATTCCTCTTCTAGCCAGATGAGCTACCGGTCCTTCCAGGCCGTGTTATTCCATTAATATGAGGTGGATGAAACAGCCTCAATTGGATATTTTGACATACACCTCTCCGTAGTTCCACAGTATAGCTACCAGGAGAGAAGTTGTGTGAGGATAGACGCCCAATTGAATGCTGGTTCTCGTTGTCACTGAACAGAAAGACAAGGGTAAATTCTCCCTTATTTGAAGACACATAGCTCTGTAAAGCTGCTTGTTTATTGCAGCCTGAAATGATTTTATGCAATTGCCAAGAAATGAGTATGGGTTATCTTTAGTGTATAATTTGTGTAGAAGTCAAACATGACCCTGGAGAATTGTGTTTACCGATTCCATGATCCCCTTCTTTTTTGTAGCATCACGGGGATGAGTGCAATTGGAGTCAACACAGTGTCCAACCAGGATGAAGGACGGGGCCACCTGCAGATACAAAGTTACAGGTAAGGGGGAGACATGGCCCATGGCCACTTCAAAGAAGTCTTCCTGGGCAGTTTGCATTTTTGCATGGGTTTGGGATAATCCTCTTTTCAATCAGTCCTGACAAAGTAACAGTTAGATATGTATTAGAATAGGCTCCCATTTATGGGGCAGAAATGTAAATAATTCTGCCTTGTCCTTGTCCATATGGCCTAACATATGCGAGTCCGCAGAAGCACGCATGCCTCTATGTGTTTTGCAGAGCAGGCCTCCAGGTAGGAGCTCTCTGGAGATGGACCTAGGGCTGCCGCGGGGAGAATGAGTGTCTTAGGGGTAGCACCTTGCTCTGGTTTTGTCTGACCTAGGCATGCCTGAATCACCATAGTCTGCCAGAGTAAGAAGGGCCCTCTGTCCAGGGCTTACAGTGTGCCCTGACTTCTTACTGCCCTCCAGGTACCTCTGGGACACTGGTCGCCCTCGACCTGGTGGTCAAGATGGCCTTGGGCTGACCTGTGAGAGTGCCCACGTCAGAATGTCTCCTGGCCAGCAGGGTGTGGGGCTGGAGCCAGCCTTGTGCCCAGTCTGGATCTTGGCCCTCACGCAGCCCCCGGTGGTCACGGTTTAGGTAGGGAATGGTTAGGTTCAGGTGTCTTGCTAGGGTAACTGCAGATGAACTCTTCCCTTTTGGTCAGGTAGGCAGGTGAAGGGCACCCTGTTGAGGCCAGGCTGAGGGCAATGGGATGGCTCTTCCTGAAAATGGGCAAGAGGGTGCTGTCCGCCATGTTGGATCCCCATTGGACAGTGATTGGCGTTTTTTCCTCAGGAAAGGGCGGAGGCAGTGGACCTGGAGTAAGGACAGGTGGGCATTTGTGGTGCAACAGTGCCATCTAGCGGCACTTATTAGGCGCTCCCGTGAAGCCTTTCCTGGGGAGGAGTGGCTTGGGTGTGCATTCCGGGTCCAGGTGGGACAGGGGAGAGGACCCCAGACAGATCCTAGAGTTCTCAGTAGGCCTGGGGGAGGGTGACTGGTTGGGCTGTGTAAGCACCAGGGACAGGCAGCAGCCCGAGGTGAACATCCACCCGGGTGGCGTGCTTGCACAGGAAGTCCTGGCTCCGGAGTCTGGTGGCGGCCATGTTTGGGTGGGACTAGTGGGAGTTTGCAGGCGGGAGTCACTGATTGGGGCTGTGGGTATTTGGCCTTTGCCACTTAAAAAGCTGTAGTAAAAACTCCCAATTTTGCCTGGATATTGCAGAGGCTTGTTCTTATTGTTGCATGTCTCATCACCCAGCAATCCCTCGCCTGTTTGATGCCTTTGCATACGCCTCCTTTTTTCACAGCCTAGCCTTAAAGTCTCTTTAGCATCTAGGCAATCACCAAGAATGTCCCTTGTTTCTTGCTGTTCTCTTTATCTCCTGGCCTCTGCCTGCCCCCTGCTTGCCTGGGGAGTTTGCAATCAAGGTATGGTGACCATGTATAAGTGTCAACACTGTTGACTTTAGTTGCCATTACCCCTCCTTTTCCCCCTTGTTTTTTCCTGATGCCTTAGCCCCAGGCCCCTTCGTCCCCATGTCTTCCAGAATCACCCCCATCAAACGGACCTGCCAAGTCCATAGCCAAGTCCATAAACAATGTAGATACTGCTGGCCGTACAGTCCTTTCTCCTAGACCTCAGCCAGCCCAATACTGGAGAACCAGTGTTATGGTGCTTGTTCTTTGCCAGTTCCCTCCTCCCTAAGGCTGTGCTTCATGGTCCCTGCTAGCCCAGGGATCTGGGAGGGAGTCTCATGGCCCAGAACTGTACTCCTTTTCTTTCATACCTACTGAATGGTTCCTAAATTGTCCTCCTTGGGCCCCTTTACCCTCCTGATTTTCCTGAATTCTTGTTTTTGGTCTTATGTGGGCAGATCCTGCAGGTCCTCTGAACTTTTTCTTGTCCTATCCTGGGGTCATGTTGTGGACCTACAGGATCTGATTGCTCCCCAGTCGAGGCTTTCAGCCTAGTGGGCTCAGTATTCTCTTTAGGCCTAAGGCAACCATGTGAGACAGCTAGATCCAGAGAATATAGACACCTGTGTGTGAACCCATGTCTTCCACAAGGAAAGGATCCAGGTCATACGCCCACTGGGCAGGCACTAGGGCATCTCTGGAAGGTTCCTCACTGGTAGTACGTGAGCAATACAGACCCATGTCCCTGAATTCCTAAGGATTAAGGCCGACTTCACCTATTGATCCCCAGTGGATGTTGGCACGTTCCGCACAATGGGAGAAAATGCTCAGAATGGCATCCTGTGGGGCCAGTGACCCAGACGTTCTTTGACAGGAACGAGAGGAAAACACAAAGCGTGAGCTTCCATGCACCTGTGTTACCGTTTCATGTCTTGTTCTATTACCCAGTAATCAGGGTATTCATCCTCTCTATAAGACACTGCCCCTCACATTGTGGCTGCTGTCCCCTCCTGTTTCTCGGTTGGGCCTAGGTTTTCCAGCGGGACTATTAGGTCTTGGTTTCCCCATGGCCCCGATTCCCCCAGAGATCCTCTTCCTCGCCCAACCTTGCCACTACACTGAGAGCAAAGATCCAGAGGCAAAAGCCCTGTATTGGCTTCAGCTCCAGGTTCCTGTAAATGGTAGCCAATGAGGCCTGGACTCCACGGCCTCCTGACCGTAGTAGGCCTGGCAGCTCAGGGCCCCTTAGTGGCTGAGCCTGGCTCCACTTCTTTCTCATTGAATCTGGAGTCACCCAGTGAGGTAGACAAGTCTAGCCCCAGAATTCCCTGACTTCCCCAAACTGACCCTTCCTTCTCTCAGAGGCCTCCCTATCCAGATACACAGAGGGGCTAGAAGCCATCCTGAAAAAGCTTCCACTTCATGGCACTGTTGCTCCTGAAATGCCGACTGGTTTGTATTCCAGGCCTCTTGCTCCACCCTTTACAGATGAAAAAAAGTGCCAAGGAATGCCCAAAATTCATTCAGGCCCTAGGAGTGGGGTTTATTCTGTTAGGTGATAAAGGAAAAGTGTTATTTGTTCTCAGACTGTACATGTAGAATATAAATGTGCGGGTGAAAATGTTCATCAAAGGGAATAGATAGGGCCAGCATGGTGGCTCACTCCTGTAATCCTAGCACTCTGGGAGGCCAACGTAGGTAGATCGCTTGAGCTCAGGAGTTCAAGACCAGCCTGAAAAAAAGCGAGACCCTGTCTCTGCAAAAAATAGAAAAATTAACCACGTGTGGTGGCACATGCCTGTAGTCCCAACTACTTGGGAGGCTGAGGCAGCAGGATCACTTGAGACCAGGAGTTTGAGGTTACAGTAAGTTATGATGATACCATCACACTCCAGCCTGGGTGACAGAGCGAGACTCTCTCTAACCAAAAAAAAAAAAAAAAAAAATAGATGTTTCGGTGTATCCCTTGATATATCATCCCATTAGAAGGCTTTTGTCCAAATATAATGAAATACCCAGTTTTCTAAGTATACCTATCGGTATTATATGGGTCCTCTTAGGTAGAATGGTTTTACTTATGGGAATATTGACTCATAGCTGGAAATGGGCTGAGTACCTGGATTAACCCTCTTATACTGCAGTCATTACCTCTGTTATGTCCTCAAGGAATCAGGCCTAACACCAAGAGCCAAACGAAGCACATTCAAGTAGCAAAATGTCTTAGGAGCAGTCCTGAACGGACTAGTATGACATTATGTGAGCAGCAGGAATCAACGGGGCCATGTGATGGGAAAAGACTGGGAAGGTGTAGTCCTGGGTCACCTACAGGGTCTCAGGTAGTCACTCCACATTGAGCATCCCAAGTTGGGCTTCCAAGGGTTAGTAGGAAACGCCAATGGCTCCACAGTGGTAGGTGACCGCTGTGAGGCTCTTTGGTTCTGCAGCCCCTTGTGAGAAGCTGTACATGAAAGTGTGTGGCTGTGTTGTCCTCTCAGCCCCCACACAATCACTCATTTATTCATTCATATATGCAAACACACACTGACTCTCTTCTTAAAATTTGTGTGTGTGTGTGTATGTGTGTGTGTGTGTGTATGTATCCCTTTTCCTATTCTATTTTCTTTCTCCTGTAAGCACCTTGGACATGCCACTGTGGATCGAGATTTCTCCCAATTAAAACAATAGCCTTTAACAGTGCATGATATTCACTCTCAACTTGTCCTTCTGCCTTTCATCCCTCTGGCCCTCCCTAAGGTGACAGGAAGATGTCATTTTCTCCTGTGTGTATATGCTTCTGGTATCTTATGCAAATGGCATGAAAATACACAAGTATGTCTGCTTTTGGCCTGCTCTCTGACCCCACCAGGCTCATATGGAATAGACTCTTGCACTCTGGTGCTTTCACAGAACACACGTCTCCTGGCCTTTGCACACGTGTGCAAAGTTAATATCCAGCCAGACCCCTTCCATTTGCCCTGGAACAAATGCTTGGCTTGCACATGTCTTCCTGGGACCATGAGAAACATCATTTATTTATCATGTGTCTTCTATTGACACACTTAGTTTCTGTTTTTCTTCTTCCCTTCTTTTCTTTGAAACAGACCTGGCCTTGAGGCTGGGTATAAAGTCCTACTTGTAACAGGGCCAACTGCATGTGTGTGTCACAGGTCCATCAAGTAGTATCTGTGTCCACCTGGAAGCCAGCAGCTGGGTACATTGAGACCCAGCCACTCCCAAGAATGATTTCCCGTCATCCCTGGAAAGTCAGTGTGGTGGATCTGTGTGCACCCAGACTGGAGATACCTGCCTCCCCTTCCTTTTCTAGCCACATGAGCTGTCAGTCCCTCAAGGGTCTATTATTCCATTTATGGACAGTAGAGGAAACAGCCTTGTGATGTTATTTTGACATACATTTCTCCCTAGTCACACAAATACAAACCTAAGAAGGGAAATTTTATGGTGATAGACACCCAAGTGGGGCTGGTTGAAGTTCTCACCAGGATTCTCTTGTTTCCAACAAGATCCTTCTGAGAGCTGCCTTTTAATGACAGCCCCAAAGGAAATTCACACAATTTCCATGACTAGAGTTGATTTTCACTCTATAATTTCTCGAGAAATCAGAGATGACATAAGAAAATTTTCTTTGCCAATTCTGTGACCCCCTTCTTTGTAGATTCATGGGGATGGGTGGCATTGAAGGCAAGTAAGGGTCTGAGCAGGATGAAGGATGGGGCCACCTGCAGACACAGAGCAAAGGGCAAGGGGGAAAGCGTGGCCTATGGCTGGTTCAAAGCAGTGTTCCTGGGTAGTGTATTTTTTAGCTCCTGGTGGGGGTGTTGCCACTTCTATTCAGCTACACCATGGTAAGTTAGATACCCATAGGAATATGCACCCATTGAAGGACATTAGAGTACAAATACTTCTCTGCCTGGTCCTTGTTCTGCATAACAGACCAATCCAGAGAAGCTCGAACACCTCTATTTGTTTTGCACAGCAAGCCTCTTCGTGGGACCTGTCCAGATGTGGACCTAGGCCTTGCACAAGGAGAACTGGTGTCTTAGGGCTGAAACCTGGCTGTGGTCCTGTCTGAGCCATACCTGAACCTTTGAATGCTACCAGAATAGGAAGGACCCGGTGCTCATGCACACTGGGGATTACACATTCTCCTGACTCTTTTTTCCTCTGCAGGCGATGGTGGGACAGTGGTCACCCTTCACCTGCTAGATAAACTGGCCTTTGACTGACCTGTGAGAGTGCCCACTTCAGAATGTCTCCTGGCCGGCAGGGTGTGGGGCTGGAGCCAGGCCTGTGCCCAGTTTGGATCTTGGCCCTAACCCAAACCCCAGTGGTAACGGTGTAGGTAGGGAATGGGTAGGTTCAGGTGCCTTGCTAGGGCAACTACAGGTGAATTCTTCCCTTTTGGTCAGGAAGGCAGGTGAAGGGCACCCTGGTGAGGCCAAGCTCAGGGCAGTGGGACAGCTCTTCCTGAAAATGGGCAAGAGGGTGCTGACCGCCATGTTGGAGCCCGATTGGACAGTGGTTGGCGTTTTTTCCTCAGCAAAGGGCGGAGGGAGTAGACCTGGGGGAAGGGCAGGTGGCATTTGTGGTGCAACAGTGCCATCCAGAGGACCTTCTTTGCCACTCCGGCGAGCCAGGCCTTGGGTTTCCTGGGGAGGTGTGGCTTGCGCGTGCAGTTTGGAGTCCAGCAGGGACAGGGGACAGGACCCTGGACAATTAAGAGGTCTGTGGAGGCATGGGAGAAGGATGGCAGGTCGGGCCCTGAAGGCAACAGGGACAGGCCCCAGGCCTGGGTGGACGGTCAGCTGTCTGGCGGAACTATACAGGAAGTCCCCGCTGCGGAGCCTGGTGGTGGCCATGTCTGGGCGGGACTAGCGGAAGCCTTTTTGGGGAACTAGGCCTCAAGAATATGGGCACTTTATCTTCTGCCCCTCTGCCTGCTGTCATACTCAACACCAAGGTATCACAGAGTGCATTCTTGCAGAGGACTGTTCTTAACCGTTGCAAGTCTCATTGCCAAGGGAGCAATTGCCTGAGCCTCTGCAGACTTCCTGTTCATTTCCCTTGCCTAAAATTCAGGAGAGCCTCAAGGCAATGACCAAGAACATCCCTTGTTTTCTGGTTTCCTCTGTATCTCTTGGTCTCAACCTTGTGCTTACTCAGGGAGTTTTCCATCAAGAAGGTCTGGTGACCCTGTGTAATTGTCATCACTGTTGGGTTCGGTCACAGTCTTGCCCTCCATTCCCCATCTTTTTTCTCCCTGTTGCTCTCTCCACAGTCCCCTTCCTTCTTCAGTTTCTCAAATTCACCCCCATCAGTCAGACCTGCCAAGGCCAGAAATGATGTGAAATACTTCTGGGCACTCAGGACTTTCTCATGGGCCTTTACTACCAGTGGCCTGCTACTGGAGACCACTCTCGAGGGCCCTGCTCTTTGTCAGTTCCAACCTGCATGCATCTGTCCTACCTGTGTACTGCTAGCTCAAGGATATGGTAGGCCAAGGACCACACTCCTATTCTTTCATATCTACTGGATGGTTTCTAAAAATTGTTGCTTGGGCTCCAGTACTTCCCACTCATGCGTTTCCTGAATTCATGCTCAGGGCATCCATATGCGCTGAGCCTTTGGGACAACTTTACTAATTCTCTGTTGATGAACTGGTCAGGGTGTGCACCTAGAGGATCTGATCACACCCCCACCAAAACCTGTCAGTGTGTGGGTCTTGTTACAGCAAGTGTTATAGTGGATCGTTGCGAGGACAACCCCAGCAGCACACAGAGAGTTGGAATATCAAGGTTTATTCTCGAGCGAGCTCAGAGGGGACCTGCCACCAAATCTGAGCCCCATCTGCCTAGTTTCTTCCTCTTTATTAGGTTAGGGTGGTCCGAGGGGTGGGGTCTCAGGAGGCTGATGCAATAGGTAAGCATGATTGCAGAACTCAGGTAATAGGTTAGTATTATGTTGAAGAGGGTCTTCCTTATCAGTGTCAGTGTGCTCCATTAGCCCGGGCAATGCATTGGGAAAGCCAGACCCAGAGAACATACTGTTCCACAGGTATGACCCAAGTATATTTCCGGAGGCAAGAAACCGGGTCATTGCTCTGCAGGCCAGGGAACGAGGGAAGTTTGGAATGTTCTACAACTCTGAAATGCATGAGCAATACAAACCCGTGTCCCCCACATCCAGAGAACAGCGGCCACGTTGCCTTACGGATCCCCACAGGATGCCGCCCCGCTCTTTGCAATGGGAAATGCATGGCATGCCATCCTGTGGGCCCTGTGACACAGACTTTCTTTGACAGGAGAGAGAGGAATCACACAGAACTTGAGAGGCCATGCACCGTGTTACCATTGCTAGTTTTGTTCTACTACCCAGTAATCAGGATATTTATCCTGTCTCCAAGACACTGCCCATGACATCCTGGCCCTGGCTCCTCCTCTTTATTCGTCTGGGCCTAGGTCTTCCACATGGACCATTAGGTCGCGATTTCCCAGTGGCCCTGACTGCCGGGACAGTGTTCCTCTTTGTCCCCCAATGTTGGCCCTGTACCAGCAGGAAAGATCCAATGGCAAATCCCCTGTGGTAGTTTTAGCTCCAGGTTCCCAAACATGGCGGCCACCGAGGACTGGACTCCAGGGACTCCCGAGCGTGGCAGGCCTGGCAGCCAGGGTTTCCTTGGTAGACGAGCCTATCTCCTACTCTCTCTCATTACATCTGGTGTCACCCAGTGGGGTCTGTGGGTACAGCCCCACAATTTGCCCATTTCCCCAAACTTTCGCCTTCTCCTTTCAGAGGCCTCCCATCAGTGTACACAGAGTCTAGCTGGAAGCCATACTCAAAAAGGTTCCGCTTGGTGGCACTGTCGCTCCACAAATGCCCACGACTCGGCCTCCCAGGCCTCTCCCTCCACCCTTTATAGGTGAAAAAACACCAAAGAATGCTCAAAAGCGATTCAAGCCCTAAGTGAGGGGTTTTTTTGTTTTCTGGTGTTGACAGAGAATGTGTGTATATTTTTCAGGCTCTACGTGTGGAATATAAATGTCTGTGTTAAAATATTCATCCATAGATGTATCGATTTATCCATCAATATAAATATGTCATCACCTCAGAAGTTGTGAGCCAGAGTTTACTATAATGAGCTGCCTAGTTTTCTGGTCACACCTGTGGGTATTAATGATTCCTCCTGAGCAGGTGGGGTGCTCTTTAGGGAATATTGACTCATAGACTAACATGGGCTGAGTATCTGGATTTCCCCTCGTATGCTACAGTCCTTACCTGCATTTTGTCCTCAGAGAGCCAGGGCTGGCCCCAAGGAGCCAAGCCAAGCACATTCCAGGAGCACACTGCCTTAGGAGCAGTCTGGAGAAGAAGTAGTAAGACCACTGTGGGAGCAGCAGGAATTGACAGGGGCCATGTGAGGGGACAACACTGGAAAGATGTAGCCCTGGGTGACCTGCAGGGACTCAGGTAGTGACTCCCATTCAGTAGCCCAGAGGGGGGTCCCGAGGCTCAGGGGGAGAACCCAGTGGTTGTACACAGGTACGTGATCTCAGAAAGGGCCTTAGTTGTGCAGCCCCTTGTGCCAGCTCTCCGTGACTGTATGGCTGTGCTGTCCATTCACCCCACACATTCATTCATTCATGCAATCATTCATGCGTGCATACACACACCATCTGTCTTCCCTAAATATGTGTACGTTTTTCCCTTTTCCTTTTTGATATTCTTTCTCCCATGACAACCTTGGTAATACCACAGTGGATAGAGATTTCTCCCAGTTAAAAGAGACAGCTCTATCCATTGTGTGATGTCCAATCCCAAATTGTGGGATTGTCTTCTGCCCCTCTTACCATCCCTCCCTAAATGAGATGTAGATGTCATTTTTCTCCCGTGTGTTTGCTTCTGGTACTTCTGCATATGAATGAAAATGTGGAGGTTTCTCTGCTTTCGGCTTCTCTGACCCCAGCTGGCAGATATGAAATACAACACACGGTCCTTGGCCTTTGCACATGTGTGCAGAGTCAACATCCAGCCAGATCCTTTTCATTTCCCCTGTAACAACTGCCTGGGTGATAGCAGCAGGATCATCTGTTTTCCTTGTCTCTTCATTTTGGGCACTTGGTTTTTGTTTTCCTTCTTTCCATCTTCCTTTCTTTGAAGGAGAACTGACCTTGTATGTGGGTATTAAGTCCAAGTTCTGACAGGGTGAGGATGTGTGACTCACGGATACATGGAGCAGTATCTGTGTCTACTCTGAAACCAGTTGCTGAGTACATAGAGACGCAGCCGCCCCCAGGAATGATTTTCCCTCATCCCATGAAAGTCAATGTGGTGGATTTCTGTGCAGCCAGACTGCAGATACCTGCCTCCCAGTCCTTTCATGGCCAGATGAGCTACCAGTCCTTCGAGCATGTCTTGCTCTATTAATATGAGGTGTACGAAACAGCCTCAATTGGATATTTTGACATACACTTCTCCATACTCGAACAGTACAAATACCAGGAAAGAAGTTGTGTGAGGATAGACGCCCAAGGTAGTCTGGTTGTAGTTTTCAGTAAACGGAAAGCCAAGCGCAAATTCTCCGTTATTTCAAGATGTATAGTTCTGGGAGACCTGCTGCTTTATTACAGCCCCAAATGATTTCATGCACTTGCCAAGAAGTGAGTAGGGTTGATTTTTAGTCTATAATTTCTGTAGAAGTCAAACATGACCCTAGACAATTGTGTTTACTGACTCCATGACCCTCTTCTTTTTTGTAGCATCCTGGGCATGAGTACAATTGGAGTCAACACAGTGTCCAACCAGGATGGAGGACGGGGCCTCCTATAGATACAGAGCTAAAGGTAACGGGGCGACATGGCCCATGGCCACTTTAGAGAAGTCTTCCTGGACAGTTTGCATTTTTGCATGGGTTTAGGGTATTCCCCTTTTTTAATCAGTCCTGACACAGTAACAGTTAGATATGTGTTACAATATGCACCCATTCATGGGGAAGAAAACGTCAACAGTTCTGCCTTGTCCTTGTCCATATCCACCCTAACATAGGAGAGTCTTCAGAAGCACGCATACCTGTATGTGTTTTGCACAGCAGGCCTCCAGGTAGAAGCTGTCTGGAGATGGACCTGGGGCTGGCATGAGGAGAATTCGTGACCTGAGGGGTGGCAGCTGGCTCTGTTTCTGTCTGACCTAGCCATGGCTGAACCACCACGGGTTGCCAGAGTGAGAAGGGCCCTCTGTCCAGGGCTTAGAGTGTGTCCTGACTCCTTAATACCCCCCAGGTACCTTTGGGACACTGGTCGGCCTCGACCTGGTCGTGAAGCTTGCCTTGGGCTGACCTGTGAGAGTGCCCACGTCAGAATGTCTCTTGGCCGGCAGGGTGTGAGGTTGGAGCCAGCCCTGTGCCCAGTCCGGATCTTGGCCCTCACGCAGCACCCAGTGGTCACGGTGTAGGTAGGGATTGGGTAGGTTTGGGTGCCTTGCTAGGGGGACTGCAGGTGAACTTTTCCCTTTTGTTCAGGAAGGCAGGTGAAGGGGACCCGCGTGAGGCCAGGTCATGGCAGTGGGATGGCCCTTCCTGAAAATGGGCAAGAGGGTGCTATCCGCCATATTGGAGCCCAATTGGACAGTATTTGGCGTTTTTTCCTCAGCAAAGGGTGGAGGGAGTGGACCTGGGGGAAGGGCAGATTGGCATTTGTGGTGCAACAGTGCCATCCAGAGGATCTTGTTTGTGCTCCTGTGATGCGAGGCCTGGGGTTTTCTGGGAGCAGTGGCTAGGGATTGCAGCGGGGGTCCAGCAGGTACAGGACAAGGGACCCCAGGACAGATCAGAGCAGTCTGGAGGCCTTTGGGAAAGGTGGGGAGTCGGGCCGTGCAAGCACCAAGGACAGGCCGCAGGCCTGGATGGACAGCCAGCGGACTGGCGGATCTGTACAGGAAGTCCTGGCTGCGGAGCCTGGTGGCAGCCATGTCTGGGCGGGACTAGCAGAAGCCTTTTTGAGGAACCAGGAGTCAAGACGATGGGCACTTTGTCTTCTGCCCCTCTGGCTGCTGTCATACTGGCGCGAAGGTGTCACTGTGTGCATTCTTGCAGAGGAATATTCTTACCCTTCCAATCTTATTGCCAAGAGAGCCATGGCCTGAGCCTCTGCTTAGATCTTCCTCTTTTCCCTTGCCTAAAATTCACGAGATCCTCAAGGCAATGACCAAGAACATCCCTTGTTTCCTGGTTTCGTCTATATCTCTTGGTCTCAACCTTGTGCTTGCTCAGGGAGTTTGCTATCTAGACGGTCTGGTGACCCTGTGTAAATGTCATCACTGTGGGGTTCAGTCACGGTCTCCCCCTCCGCTCCCCACCTTATTTCTCCCTGTTGTTCTCTCCACAGTCCTCTTCCTCTTGAGTTTCTCTGATTCACCCCCATCAGTCAGACCTGCCACGGCCAGAAATGCTGTGAAATACTTCTGGGCACAGAACACTTTCTCATGGGCCTTTACTACCTGTGGCCTGCTACTGGAGAACCACTGTCATGAGACCT